>JAVQJD010093468.1:0-14790 GCA_036023655.1 Nannoperca australis | reverse complement strand
AGACTAGTTTAAAGTCATCTTCATTGAAAAGTACAGTGCTTTTCCTTCAAAAATAAGGACATTTCAATGTGACCCCAAACTTTTGAACGGTAGTGTATATATATATATATATATAATATATATAATTTTTTTTTTCAAAGCTGTGAGCACAGAAAACTAAATTCCATTCACCTCCATCATACTGGTGTGAGGGAAGAAATCTCAAAGTCAAACTACAGTATCTGTATGACTGGATACCACTATAGTATAGTATAGTATGGAAATATAGTAGGAATTATGGTGTGTTGTGATTTGTTTGAACCAGTCATTTAATCAGCAACACCCTGCTTCAGGTTCTTGTACTGCTGGCCATAATGCCATTCCCACTGTGAATTTCTCATTTCCTGTCTTCAGATTTGTCCAGAAATGTTAATCTCACACAGCAGGTGTGAGAGTTATCTGCCTGTGTCATGGTACAGGCAGTGAGGTGAGGTGAGTGCAGTATGATTGGCAGCTTGTATTTCTAATCATATATAGTCATAGAGATACCATTGATCTTTACCTACACTTTATGCCATCCTCTGACCATGTACATTCACCACCTCCACCCTCCAACAGCTGCCAGCAGCCTGAACAGCTGACTCTTCCCAGTGGGAGATGACCAATAGTGATTTCTCGCTGTGTTCTAGGACACCCAGTCAAGAAGCCTCTTCTCAGCAAGCACGCAGTTGTCTGTGGAATGCCTCTACCGCTGCCTGACAAACAGCTGAGCTCACCACACCATGTCTCTTAGTATGACACACTATCCTATACACACACTCATAAACACGCACGCACACACACACACACACACACACTGAGCTCACTGTAGCCCCATTCCCAAGGCCTTACTCACTGCTAGTGTCCCTGAACATTAAGCTCATCATTTCTAAGGTATGATGTGATGCTCCATTTAGCGGGTATGAGAAACTGACCGTGTCAGTGACCGCATATACACATTTACTCTTCTAGATGTTCGACTAGATTGTGATGAACGGGAGATGTCTCGGGAAAAGTTAAGCTGTCCAAGCACAGGACAGAGGTGTTCTACGGTGCCTGTGTGCAAAGAATAGAGAAAATATAAACAATCCCCCGAGATGCAAAGTGCAATGTTTATCTTATTTTGCTGTTAAACTAGATTACAACAGGAATCCATGACATCTCACAGCGTACATGAAGCTGATTCATAGTGAGGGAAGACTCCAAATGACAGAAGAGATGTTAATATTAAATTGCACTGTGATTTTTTAAAACTTGTTTTGCTCAAATATGACTCACTTGAGTTTTAAGGAAAACTCTGTTATTTGTCAGCCTCCATTTATTTATTCTCAATCTTTGCCCACTTGGTCTAGATAACATTTCATCACCTCCATTGCAGAGATTTGGGAAACCTGGACTCAAGATGCAATGAAATTATCAAATGTGATGAAGAACTCTGTTGACTGATTGTAGCCATTTCACAAAGCGATTTTCTAACATTGTTTACACTGAAAATGGTGGCAGCGTCACGTTTCACAAATGACTGCTGAATAAAAATTGCAGATACATCTGCGAGTCGGGCTCTCGCATGCTCATGCCTGTGTTGCAGGTATACAGGTTGTTTTGAATGGTAGACTTGTCAGTATTGAAGGGGATGTTGAGGAGGAAATTATCTCACATTGCACATTTGGTGAAACAAGCCCCTGCATCACATGGCATATCCACTTTTTGCCACTGACACCATATTTATGCAAGTGCACCAATTTGCTAACATTAGTGTGATATTGACAAATGGTGGAATTTCCCTTTAAAAGCCAAAAAAATTTCCAAAGCTGACAGGATTTATGATATGTGGAATATGTTCAGCATACAGTTTCATAGATCTTGATTTCAGATTGGATGGCTGTTAGTAAATAATGGAAAAAGGATTGTGATAAAGGAAGATTAATGATTCAGTGCATTAAATAATGAATACATCCTATAAGAATGCAGTCTCAGGAGAGACAACAACACAGGATGGAGGTCTCACCTTGCAGCTCATTAAAGCTCTCCTGGTGTTTGTTGGAGGTCTCTCTGGCATCTTCCAGCTCCAGCAGCAGCTGCAGCACCTGGGCCCTCAGCTCCTCCAGCTCCTGCTCCTCTGTCAGCGTCTCCTGCTCCTTCTTCCTTTTCTCCTCCCCTTCGCCTTCCTCCTCCTTCAGCTTCTTCTCCTCCCCCTCCTCCTCCTGAGCTCTCTCCTGGTCCATCTCCTCCTTCTCGTTGTTCTCCTCCAAGACGCCTCTCTCCTTTGCCGTTATTTCATTGTCCATGGTGGGGCTGCACTCTGCTTTTAGATCGCACGGGTCATCTGATGGAGAGATGATAGCGATATTAGAAAGGGATGCCTGACAGGGAAAGAAAGGGAGACAGAAAGAGAGATTTACAGGTGACAAAGCCCTCTGTCATCACCCAAATTCAGTCATGCTGTAAATGCAGCATAGATTGTGTTTTCTTTTGAATCAACAGCACCATCTTGTGATTAAAGTGGCATTGGGTCCTTTGTATGCCCGCCTCTATTCTACTTGTGTAGCCTATTTTAACACACTAGCATATGCATACACCTAAATATACAGAAGCCCTCTCATGAGATCAGAGCTGAGATTTTGATAGAAAGGAAACAAGAAATGTCATCAGTTGGGGAAGAATTCATCACATTATCTGACTCATAATGTTAAACTGTCTAGTGTGTCAAAGTTTTGATATTATGTATTTGTTAAGTGAGACATTATTAATATAGAACCGATCACAATTTTAAGACCCACACTGTAAATCAATTTGTTTTACATTCCCCTATGTTCACGTTGAATAAACATTTCTGACCAGTAGGTGGAGTGAGTTAGCCGACACAATGCCGAGAGAGGAGCGGGGAGGTGGGCCTGTGTGCTGAAGCAATCACTATGACTCACCACTCAGCAATGCACCTCAGAGTTCATAATAACACAAGCTAGTGCTCATAGTAAGAGAGATGTGACAAACGCATGCCTTTCTCGTATTACACTGCGTCACATTACATGCTGCTCTGGTGTTTTTGTTTGGTTTGTGGTCGGGAGCTGCTGTTAACGTGGGCCTGTAAAGCCCAGTGAAACACTGTATACAATGTAAAGCTATACTAATAAACTTGATTCGATGTTATAACAGCTGTTGCGTGCTAGAGCTTCAAAGACAAATACACAGCAGATCAGAAAACTAGAGGGGAGGGCATCTTTCATAGCACAACAACGTGATGGTAAATTCCCATTTGACTGAAAATAAAAGTCTCATCCCATTAGTGAGATTAAATGTGCTGTGAGGCAGGAAAAGCCACAGCCAAATGGAGATTATATTCACAGTGTTAGTTTGTTCTCGGGTACAGTTAAAAGGTAAAAGATCACTTTACACCTCAGTTACGGTCTCACCCTAGAAAATTCTGCTTACATCTCACACACACACACACACACGTCTGCCGTCATTTCTCTCTCATTTCTCAATAACATGCCCTCCAAGGTCAGGTCCATCTCAGAAATAAATTGATATGTTGCATCACACATTCATGTTTGAGTGGTTTCCAGGTGCTTCAAAATTGCTGTTTGTACCCAGACAGCAGTGTGAGGCTCGGAGAGAGGAATGGTGTCTGTTGAGAGTCAGGAATAGAGAGATGTGACGATAAAAAAGGTGCGGCAGGAGACAGAGTAAAGCATTAACTAAAGATCTACCTAATTAACAGTGATGCTCACTGGTGTAATCTTGGCTCAGGGGACACTTCCATTTCTTCTGGTAATTATTTCTCTGCCTTGTTGTTCCCCTGACTAGATGTGACTATTTCCATCCAAGCATATTTTTTATCATATCTGTGTGACATTAGGGCTGCATCCTTATTCCTTCCTGTCTTTTGATAATGTTAATTTACACAATGCCACCCCTGAGAGGTGTGTGAGAGGTTTCATAAGCACTGGGCTATTTTGCCATTAAACTTTGATGCTGCTGTAATGAGTTAGTCATAAAGAAGAGAGAGCTGGAGCCGTGTGGCAGTGAGAAAGCCGGAGCTGCTTGTATAGCCAGCGGCAGCTAAAGGCCGTCTAGAGACAAAAGACTTCCCACTGAATATCACTCACATCCAGATCCTTCAGGATGTCTAGCACATGGTGTAATATCTCGGAAAGCTTTGGCTCATGCGATGTGTGCTGTATTTTAGTTTTCGGTTTTGTAGATGCAGATCATTCAGAGAGTAGCATTCAGACTGTCCTCCAATGTGCACGAACTACAGCTGATCAGAAATAAAACGTGAAACTGTAGTCAGATTAAAGTGAAAACATGACACAAATGAAATATTGTAAACACTTTCTGTACTGCTGCTGGGCACTGAGAAATTCTTTAGGACGTTGGCTAATACTGGACAGATGTGTTAGGAAAGAAAGGCCTTCTCAACTTTCTTCAACTTCCTGTGACAGCATCTTTGCAAAAGAATTAGCCTCTCAATATATTATTCTGTGCCCATCAACTCTACACCACTGCTGCTATCTTCCCAGTGTTCCCATAGATCTGCCATCTTAGCTCTTCCCAACAGCTTGTTAATCATTGCACCCCTATAAGAAGCTTTATCACCTCACCTTGTGAGTGAATGTCAAACACGTTGTGCAGCAGAATCAGCTGCAGTGACACCTGTGATCACTCTACTGCATACTTGGCACGGTGCTGGTCTTTTGTCATGCTGGGATTGCATTAGACATGGACACTGCATGCATACAAGAGCAGGGATGGGCAGGAAAGTCATCTCAGGAGCAATGTAACAGCTCCAGGGAGAGGATGGCTTTATCAAGCCACAGCACATTCCTTCGTTATCACAATGCAGCAAAACACATTGAGTGAAAAACACTGTGCCGCTTTAGCAAAGAGACAACCAGACGACTCAGTGTTCTTTGTCAGCATCTAGGAATAGCTATCTGAGATTACATTTAAACATTAATGTGGCAACACAAGTCCTTTGTTTTAGCTTTCCATTTGGTGTTCAGTTATGGAGTGAGGAGTGTAATGAAATGTGCACTTTGCAAAATTGAGGAGCAAAGTGAGGATTTTAGCAAACAGAGGCATGCTGGGAAGTGCATGGATGTGGGACATGGAGCTGCTTTAATCTGGAACCAAATGAAAGCTTTTCTCCATAAAACAATCGGAGTAATTCTGCACTTAGGGTCCTGTGTATTAAACGTGCAGCAAAAACTGTACTTAATCTTACATTGTGACAGAATAGATAGTAATATACTGTGCAAGATATGTCCGCTTATAGAGTTGCCATTTTACCTTAACACATTTGTACAATCTGGACCTTTATTTTTCATACTGCTTTATGTAATCAGGTATCAGCTTTAAAATTTGAAATGTGACACAAAGCATTTTTCAAGATAACTTCTCTATCTTGCAAATTAGTCTCCTCTCCACTATCTCACTGTGACTGCTATTTAAATATCTCATTTTACGGTATTGAGAGGAACATCTGGAGTCAAATCAGCTGTGAAAAGATATGACAGCTCACTGAAACAGGAGCTGGAGGCTGTTTACAGGTGTAGTGTGATGGGTGCCTTGTGCTGAACCAAGCGTGACAGGTGGTGGTGTTAGTGGTTCGTGTGCAGCATTTTTGCATCACAAACAACACAGTGTTGTATCATCTTTGAGCGCACTTCTGGTGAGCCTGTATACACGCATGATCAAACGATCCACCATGTTTAAGCTGCATGTGTGAAGTATGTGTACCTACGCCATGGATCCCTGCAGCAGCGTAGGAGGTCATGCATAATGCACACCGCCCCCTCCCACCCCAGCATTGAAGCCAGCCCAGCACTGATGTTGCAGCTTTTCCCCTCCACTGGCACACTTCCTCAGCAACACACAATACGGAGCAGGGAGGGGGAGTCGAAAAGAAACGGAGACAGTGTGTGAGAGCGAAAGAGGAAAAGAGGAGACAATAAGAGAGATGCAAGGAAAAAGAAGGAGTTACGATATGGCCTGAGGGCACTCAAGCTGCCTCCTTCCTCATGAAACTAACAGGAGTCAGGTGGCACTACACTACTTCATCTCCATGCATACCAACAACCCATATGGAAATAAGGTTCACCATATGGAAAATCACTGTGGTAATAAAGCTGTGTTTTTGTCCACAGTTTTGCTTACAATGGAAACCTCTCTCTTTGCCATTTGCTTTTGTCCCTTCATGAAGCCCACACAGTAAGGTCGCCATCACATGTGATGTGATGACTTCAAACTGCGTGCAACTCAACAGTTTGAGATGCGGAGCGAGCTACACGGGTGGAGGTCTGTTGAGGTTAATGTGAATTCATCTCTTTTTCTCTCTATACTTTGAGCCAGAAAGCTCCGGGAAGGAGGAACGACGGCAGCCGGAGAAGCAAAGAAAAGAAACTGCAACCACAAGCACCCAAGAGTTGGACTGACTTAATGAGCCGCTCTGTTATTTAAAATGGAAAATCCATGGTTGCACTTTCAAAGAGAAATAAGAGAAAGTGGGTCAACGGAATAGAATCGCTTTGTTTAGTGTGCTATGATCCGGCCTCATTAGATGGGCATTCACAAAAACCCTGTCTACATACGGTAGGTGATTGATTCAGGAAATATGCTTGTTTATGGGAATACATGTGGTGGTGCAGTGTGAGTGTGTGAGCGCTTGTTTGTGGCTATTCCATTACAGGATATGAATAGCAACACATAACAAAGCATGAAAACAAGTGATACAGCAACACTCCATTTGATCACAAATCAGTGCTTCCCTAAGATCACTTAAATCACAGAGGAAATAGGGGATACCACAGCTCAACATGTAGCTAACAAATTCAAAAAGGATAAAGACCCAGAGGGAGAGAGAGGAAAGAGTGCTAATGATAGGTTGACAATGCCAAGCATTTCTGTGAGGGAGAAGAAAAGTTCTTTTTTTTAAATCCATAGAATAAGCTGCGAAAAGGAGCCGCATGAGTTCATGAACCTTCTCTATTCACTCGAAAGTTTTAAGAATTTTTCCATTATGCAACCGAGAGAGAATAAAAAAACATGTGGCACACTCAATTTTGTCAGGGACCTGCAGAGTGCCGTGAAAGCCTGTTTTAAAATGGAGCACTAAAGATCTGATGGGGAAAGTGGGAACAGGGTGGTGCAGGATGACATGTCACACTTTAGGGCTGAGAGAGCAGGAGCTGGGACGACTCAGCATGGAAAAGCATGCGAGGATTGTTTTCATTTAGCCCCATGACTGGCCATGTTAAACACTGATGTAAGACTCTCACATAGCTTTTATATCTCAGAGGTCTCTCCAGCTCCCAGATCTACAAAGTTATTAGTTTATTAGTTCCAGAGAGCTGAGAGATATCCTGTTTGTGCACCCTTGGGGAGTATCACTGCTGATGTGAATTTCCCATCATGAGGGCACAACACCGGAGAAGAGTGGAGGGAGGACAGGAGAGAAATGCTGTGTGGGCTGAGACACCGGCAGGTGCAAAGGTTTGCGTGTGTCTTTGTATGTACGTGCATGTGTGTGTGTGTGTGTGTGTGTGTGTGTGTGTGTGTGTGCGTGCGTGCGTGTGCGTGTCTGTGTGTGTTTGTGTGTGTGTGCATGTGTGTGTGTTTGTGTGTGTGTGTGTGTGTGTGTGTGTGTGTGCATTTGTTGGAGGGTGTGTGGGCGCTGAAGAGAGCAGAGGATCGCGATTGAAAGAGAGGGAAGAGATACTGAGTGGGAAAGCAGAGAGAAGGATGGAGAGAGATATAGACGGCGACTTGTATAAGTGGGAGGAACAATATGGTGGCCGATGCTTGTAAGATACACAGACAGCTTGCAAATGTCGAATCAGCCTCTGATGGTGTTTTATTGATCAGTGAGAGCATCTGTATTCCCTGTTCTATAAGTGATTTTAGAAGCATTTCTTCCAGTGCAGTGTGGCATTCATTCCCAGAAGGACTGAAAAAGCACTGAAAACAAAAGCCAACAGAAAATAACTTGTTCAGAATAAAGAACACCTTTTAATTTAAAAATAAGGTGGCTTAGCCTGAAGACAGGACAGAATAAATGCACGTTAATCCATTTAGATCCCCAAGTGAATTAAAAAAAGATGCAAGTTAATACTAGCCGTTGCTCAATCCACTTTTTGTATGCTGTATGTTTATCATTATTACGGTCAATCAGTCAGGATTCACGCTACATTAAGCCAGACACTTGCCATCACTAGTCGCTGAATTTCCGGCCAACACTGGCTTCAGCATAATACATTTAATAAAGGAAATTACCCACTGAACATTTAGAACAAAGTGGTTTAAGTCAAGTCAATAGCTAACTTTACAGAGCAGCATGGCTTTAAGAAACAAGCCACTAAATACATGTTAGTGAAAGTTCAAATTTAGGTCAGTACACAGGAAAAGGAAGCCAGATTCTGGCAACCTGGCCACTGGTCAAAGGGTTGTTGACCCATGGTCCTCTCTGAGCCCCTCCACACCAATAAACATCCTCCTAGCAGTGTCCCACACAGAGCTGCTCTGTCTGCACGCCCATTCAAAACATACAGAAAACACACTCTTCTTCGTTGTTGGGACACACAGACACAAAAAACATTCCACACATTCTTCCCTGAACTGTTCCACACAATTACACAGAAGTGATTCTGTATGAGGCAAAAAAAGGCCATGCAGCAACATTCGGTGGTATGAAGTTACCGAACAAGCTTACCGGCAGCTGTTTAACACAACCACTATATGCAAAGAGAGTCGTCCACAAGAGTTCATCTGTGAGCTGAAAACAATCTAAGCATAAAGTTTAAAAATAATTCAAATCTGAACTAGAATCACATCTAACACTGCATGTTTGCACGTTGCATAACTTCTCAGTCAGCCTCAGAATAACATATGCAATGCCGCTAACAGAGCCCAGACTATAGTGACTACATTATTTCCTGTCTCTGGCTGACAGCCATCCGTTACCTGGCAGCATGTAGCCTCCATCAAATCTCCACAGATGCCTCAGCTAAGAGTAATACGCTCTCGTCGGTCAGGCTGTCAGCTCAACCACAGCTCCTAATAAAGATGGGCTTCCACAATAATCTCCCCACCTCCTACCACCTGACTACCTTTCTCCAGCTCCTTCGCCTCCTCAGTTCACCACCCCATCCCTCACCTTAGGAGTAAACACGGGGATAAACATGGACCCTTTACGTTTTTGCCTGATCATATCTGATCTGTAGTGCATGGCTAAAAATATCCACACGGCATCCAACTGCACAGAATCGCAGATAAACACATACTGACAAAACAGCTGCACAGACCTGTAGAGTCCAAAGCCTCCTCGATGAGTGGAGGTAAACGCAGTCCATCCATAGCCCCCTGTAGCTGCAGCAAAGAGGGAGAGACAGAGAAAGAGAGTGGGCGAGAGAGGGTCAGAGGCTCCACACGCCCACCTCAGCTGCAGGGAGTGAGAGAGAGACAGAGAGAGAGAGACAGAAAGTACTGAGCGCAGCGTCAAGTAGCCTACTCGCACACACACTCACAGGCTTCAATGCGTATACACACACACACAGAAACACACAGAAACAGGCTGTACCTCAGGAGAGTTTGGGAGGATCCGGGGAGCTGAAGGCTGAGCTCTGGAGCGTGGGAGCGTTGCCGAGAGGGAAGAGGGGAGGAGCAGAGTGGAGGGAAAGATGCTGTTTTCCAGACGGCAAGCTCCGTTCCCTGCACAGACCTCTCTCTCTCGCTCTCTCTCTCTCACACACACACACACACACACTCTGTCCCTGCCTGGTTTACACTCTTATCTATTTTTGCTCTCTTCTTGCAACTTCTTTACGCACAAAAACAACATGCAATTCACAAATACAAAAGATTTTAAATGTTTCCAAAAATCTAAAAGTAATATGGAAATCTTAGAGTTTCCCTTTGATATTATAGTAGATCTTATCAAGTGAAATTATGTGTGAGCTCAGTCCACCAGTGGGAAAGAGTTGGCAAAATAGCTGATCTCTAGTGATTGGTAACACGTTTAGCTGCCAAATGCTAGATCTATATATATATAATTTATCATGTAAATTCCAACTGGCTTGTCTAGTTCCTAATAAGCAAAGTTGAGGATTTGAATATTACATTACATTACATTACATTTGGGCATTTAGCAGACGCATTTAGCAGACGCTTTTATCCAAAGCGACTTCCAAATAAGAGCTTTACATAAAGTGCATAGAATCTTGGGCGAAAACAACAAGATGTCGAATCAAGTAATATGAGTGCTATAGATAAGTACATTGCTGCCAGTGGCAAAAACGAAAAAGAGCTTTAAATTCAGAAACCGATTACGACCATTCATTATCAATCACAGTACAATTAAGCTAAAACAACAATTCTAATATATCACATGATATGCTGAACTTTATAGAGCCGATGTGTCTCTTTAGTTTTACTTCCCACTGGTAATATCCGAGTTTACAACATTTGATTGATTAAAAAGGTAGAACCATGAGGGAAACTGTTTCCATGTACAGTGTAATGTCTTTTTATTATATACGTTGTTTTTATTTGTATCCTTGTCTGTCTCACCTCTATTTTTATTTTATTTGTTTGTTTATTTGTGCCTTCCACCAGCAGCCAGTTAGCTTAGCTTAGCACTAGCAAGCCTGGCTCAGTCCAAAGGCAACAATCAGCCTACCAGCACCTCTAAAGCTCACAAATTTTTACTTCTGGTCTTTAGGCTGCTTTCTCCCGCTTCATATTTAGTCAACAGACAGAGTGGTATTGCTCTTCTTATCTAACTCTCAGCAAGAAAGCAAATAATATTTATATTAATTTAATATAAGTTAAACTTTTCCTTCATTTATGACACGTATTTGTGCAGTTTCAGAGATTTGAAGAGTCATCCATTACTTTAGGTGCCAACTGATGATTGATACAACTTTAGACATTAGAGTTTGGTCTTGTAACACTGCACTTTTGTACTGGCAGAGAATAACTAAAAAACACTGAATACAGACACTTAAAGATAGAAAGTACAGATGGTCCAGACTGTTCTTACAGCAGGGCGTCTCTGAGCCATTATTAATGTCATCAGACAGCATAACACTGATCAGGTTGACTAATGAGATGTGGCAATCCAACTGAGTTTGGCACAGACAATATGATCTGTCAAGCTCGGATAGACGAGGTTGCAGAATGTTAAAATTTCATGTCATGGCCTAATGAAAATATTAGCTTTAGTAGGCTAAACATGGACTGTATGTACTAAATATAAAGAGGCTCTGCTGCTGGAGTCCAAGACAATGAACAAGTCGTCTTCTTGTGTCACATTAGTTACATTCATATTCATAAGCTTTATGTTGCCCAGTATCTAAAACCTGGTGTAGGCTGAGAAAGAATAGCATGCTGGATTGATGTTGTATGTTATTTCATAAAGACAGAGATTATTTGACAAAAGTTTCCTTCTCAAATTATTGAGGAAAAACTCTGTTAATTCCTGTATCCGCTGGAAAGAGTTGACCTTGCTGCAGCAAAGGTGAGCCGCTGTCTTCAGAAACAAAACAAACCATAAAGTGGCCACTCAAAGTTAAAATTCCTCTGTTTCTAAATAATTAAAGCGACTTAAACCGTAAACTCAGACCAAATATGCCTTCCATGAGTCAGGACAGATATTATTTTAACTCCATACATACTGGGGTCTAATGATCCATAAACGTTTCATTATTATTTAGAAGTTAGACTTAAAATATTCAGAGAGAACCAGCCTTATAAGTTGGACCAAATGGAGAAAACTCATTTCTGAAACGCTCAGATGTCTTTGAGGTTTAGAAGTGTATGATTTCAGTTAATGAGATTGTTGTGACTGTTAGAGCAATATTTACACAGAGACCACCCAGTGCGCTACCAAAACAATCACTGTTTGTTCATGTGAAATGGCTTCTATATATCTAACAGGCCATTATGAGGTTGTTGCCGTTTTGATGGGAATGTGTAACACGCCACCATCTTCTGGGTTTGTGGTAAAATACTGCTGAGACAAGTTTTCCTGGGTACATTTATTGTATGGGAAAACAAGAAAATGATTTAACCAAACTAACTGTGTGTGTGCAAGAAAATATTTAACATTTGACATCGCTGGGATATGAATTATTTAGGAATCATGACAAGTTTGAAAGATAACCAAATCTCTGTGCCATACAGGGTCTGACAGGCATGTGTATTCATGTTGTTCCCTCTTCTCTTTTCAGATGGCTCTCATCGACAGACCATGACGTGTGTTTGTTTTCAGAGTGGGGGTACCAATGAAAACTGTAGAGGGACTTGAAATGCCTTCCCTTCTCTCTCAACAGATGATGCACGGACTGTGTGCATGTGTGTTGGTGTAACGGTGTATGTCTATGTGTGTTCATGTGTGGCCACAGAGTGAAAGAGCTGCAGAGAGAGCAGGATGGAGGGAGATCCGGTACTGGTGCACACTGTCCTGTAAACATGGCCGGGTCAGACTGAAGAGATGAGGCTACAGCGGTTATTGAGTTGGCAAAATGCCTTAAGTTTATTTAAATATATAAATTAAAACACTTATTTAAATAATAAAATGCTCAATCATACAAAACTAATGCAATTTTAGGTGTGATTCCAATTCCATTCTGCAGTATACTATGAGCTATACACTAATCTTCATAGTATAGCATTTTTGAAGTCAGATTGTAAGAAGTTAACATATTTAAATGTTTTATAATAACAGGAAGTGATCCAATACTTACAACTGCATGTCAATACTGTGACGTTTTAATGCTACTGCCAATCAGACAGCAAAATGTCTTTCTAAAAATCTAAGTTATTCTTTTGTTTCCTGAGTTGTTCTTGGAGCTGTTTCACGTTAAGTAAAATTTCCACCAGCTGTCAAGAGCTCCTTCCTTTGTACATTGCATTGTGGGACAATAGTGTACACTACAGGAAATACAAACTTTTATTTTATTTGGCTGATTGCTTTAAGCAGAGCGGTAGAATACTACTACTTTAAAGTTGCCTGACATTAAGACAACGACTGAACACAATACAGTATTTGTGTGCACTCTGGGCACATTTATGGTCATTTACACTACGGAAGCATGAAAATAACATGTTTCACTTAGAAAAGCTGGAAATGCAGCAGCACTATTGACAGCTCTGCACAACCAACCACTGAGGCAGCTGAGGGAACAAATTAATTGATCATTAAAAGGGCAGACGGCAAACTACATTATTTCTGATCTCTCGTTTCTAAAGAGTTGACCTGTTATGGCATGTTAGCATAGAGATGAAGAGGAGGGAAAGTTAATGGAGAAGATTTTCAACAATGTCTCAACCTACCTATAATACCAGTGAGTGAATTTAGATCCGCCAGCAATCTTGTCTGGAGCAGCACTTTTGTCTACGAACCTGCCAAACTATTTCTACCATAGACTTTAAGCATTATGCAATATTGCCTGGTCTACTTTTACTTGACAGCAGGAAAATAGCCAACTTGGCTTCCACCATTGGGAACTTCATTTAAATGATGTGGCGTTTCTGTATAAATATGCCTAAATTCCTTATGTGTAATATTACAGACTAGTCTGATGTTTAACGATGGCACTACAGGAGAACACTCTCACCTCGGGAAGTTTGTAGGGAACGATCAGCTTCTCCCCGACAGTAACTGTCTTCCGTGTTGTCAGAGCTTCAAACAGCATCTCTTCTTTGACCTGGTCACAGCAGTGAGAGAGAAAGAGAAATTTGTTAAAATGTAAAGAAACAACAAAAAAAAACACAATTTAATGCAATGTATTTATGTGTACACCTTTAACCAAAATAATAGCAACAATGTGCACTCTGACTAGAGAATCCTGGATCATCACAGTTGCCTTTCATTTTTGACAGTGTTGAACCACTTGTGCTTTTTAAGCTTTTTTTGTTAAGCAACATTTTCGGCCTTTTTTTTATCAGTCTACACTGTCCCACAAACATCCTGTTGGCACAGAAGTTAAAAGTAGAGATGCGACAGTTCTGCACAAACATTACATTGTGATAAGAAAGGCGAATACTATAAAACACTAGCCACTAAACTGGCTAATGATCCACAAACAGTAATTATGTAATACAATACTTAGACCACATTTCTAGGAAAATACCAAACTGTCACTTGTAATGTGAACACTAAGGCCTCTTATGTATTTATTAACTACTTCAGGCTCCTTTAGTTGTAGAGAAATCTGCAGAGTATCCAACCTTTCCAACCTCACTTGACAAAGATAACACAGAAATTGACTTTATTTTATTGATGTTAAATGTGGACCATGAGACACACAGTCTTCTATTTGTGACTGACACAGAAGTAGTCTATTGAAGAACATATTACAACGACTGACTTAGTGACTAAATGAGAGACAGACAGTGGGTAGGGAAAGTATTCAGACCCCTTTACATTTTCCACTCTTTGTTTTATTGCAGCCATTTGCTAAAATCGAAAAAGTTCATTATATTTCTCATTAATGTCACTCAGCACCCCATCTTGACAGAAAAAAACAGAAATGTAAAAAAGAAAAACTGAAATATCACATGGTCATAAGTATTCAGACCCTTTGCTGTGACTCATATTGAACTCACATGCTGTCCATTTCTTCTGATCCTCCTTGAGATTGTTCTACTCCTTCATTGGAGTCCAGCTGTGTTTAATTAAACTGACTGGACTTGATTAGGAAAGGCACACACCTGTCTATATAAGACCTTACAGCTCACAGTGCATGTCAGAGCAAATGAGAATCATGAGGT
>JAVQJD010093459.1:0-19316 GCA_036023655.1 Nannoperca australis | reverse complement strand
AACGTTGGGTCTTTGTGTGTGTGGAAGTTGGTCTCGACCGGCTCCATGTGATTGAGTGCCCTGAGATAACTTTGTTATGATATGGCGCTATATAAATAAAATTGAATTGAAATTGAACTACAGCATTATTTTAACAGCAAAGTTGCCGTGATTAAGACAACCACACAATATGTGCCTAATCAACTGACGAATAGATATAGAACTAAAAACCCCAATGATCTGCCCTATTTTGTTTCCTTTCTCCACATTGAAATGAGTGAGTGAGACTGACAAAGAGTATGAAGAAGAAGAGAATGGAGAGAGAGAAAGACACACACACACACACACACACACACAGAGTCAGTGTAAAGCACTCTACTGGGCAATACTGGCACCAAACTCTCCACATGGGCTGAGCCATCTGTCACTGGCAGGCCCCATGCAGCTGTGAAGGCGAACAGCAGAGAACACCATCCCTTACAACGCTTCCAACAACTCTGAATTATTAACTAATCTTCATGCTACGGGGGCTGCTTCAAAACCAGAGAGCACAGTTGATGTTATTAAATGTAATTGCATTTAATTGCAGGTACATGTTGGGCAGCATGGTTTGTTACTTTTGACTGTTCTGGATGAGAGGTGTGCACTGCACTTACTATTATTCTTAAAGCAATTCATTGTTCTGAGCCAGCAGCTTCACTACCATTTTAGAATTTATATTATTGATTTATTGATCCATGAGGGAGAAATTCATCCCGACTCTTTCCCCCTCTCCACAGGAGGCCAGAGGTCAGCTTCAGCTACAGAACAGCACAAAGGGGTTCAGTCTTTTACTCAAGAACACTCTGATAACATGAAGGCATAATAAAGACACTATTCCTGGAAAGGCATTTTACTGATGCAAAGGACGTTTTACAACATAATCCCATTCACTTCCATTGTATTGGGGTGGCAGAAAACATCTAAACAGTGGATATTTGACAATGTTGGCAAATAAAACCAAAACTATTGGCATGGGCTTACGCCCCTTATAAGATTTAAGTGTACTAATCTCTAGACAACGATGTGTCTGTTATCCAGTAGCATGCTACTAAAAGCTGTGGATATTTACAGTTTTTGACCGATAGATAGATATGACAGCTAATGAAGAAAGACCTTAATGGCGTAAAAGAAACAAACAAAGATGGATGTCGCCAATTAACCATTCACTAAACCCATCCCCCAAACAGCAGTTGTTCATTTATAGGTTAGCAACCTACAGGTCAGTTTTTAGCCTTTCCAAAAGCAAAAGTACAAGAGCAAAAGCTTACTGAATGGATTAAAACAGTGTGCAGTGTGTATGTAATTAACATAAGATGAACATATTAGTACTCCCAGCTAACAAGTTTACTATCTACACTTCAAAAGGCCAAGAGTTAGCATATCTAACTACATTATATTAACTTATATAAGTATTTTAAATTTGAAAATTCTCACTTTGGGAATTGAACATCTGCCAAGATGCTAATATATCAGAGTCTGGAGTTGCAGTAGCGTTTATTTCCTGCTGTTAATTTGGTTTGGGAAGATTAAAAGCTATCAACCACACTCTAACTCATTATCAAAAGAAGCAGCCAAACCCATTGACTGGTAAGGATTGCTAACTTTTTACCAGGGACATGTAGTTTAAGCCTTTAGTCTTTCAGCGTCATATCTATGTATTCACCATGTGGAGACAGTATTTAAGACCCTTTTACAGGATAATTGCTTTAAAACAAGTCAACTGGAAACATTACAAAGTCAGCTGGTCACTTAGTTCTCAAACAACTCATGGAGCTAGCATTACTTAGCTTGCTAGCTACAGCTGATAACATGTGCTAGCAAAAGTCATCATTTCAGGTCACAAAATAGATGGTTATCACCTAGAAATGAGAAGCCTGCTTTTGTTTACTTCTGTGTGAAATCAGAGACCCATTGTAAAAAAAAAATACTATGATTTTTTTCAGCAGTAAATCTGCCACCATTATCATTGTAAACTGCGTATGCGCCATGCTAGAATAGACAGCTTGACAGGCGTAGCAACAGTAACTAAGTATGGAGGGGGTGAGCAAAGGGTCAATTTTAAACAATCAAAATATATTTAACCTAACTCCAGTTTCAGTCCTCTAGTATAGTTTGGGTCAGAGACAGAAACTCCCGGTCTAAAGATTGAATGCATGGCTGCGTTTTTTTAAACGTCAAAGCACTATAAAGCTGAAGTGATACGGTCCATGTTGTGTCTTCACCAGGCTACACACATGAATTATTTAAGAGCTTCATGTTGATGCTGCAGGGTTTCCAATATATTATCCCCCTAAAAGAGGAGTGCTTAAATTTTTAATAAATCCTGTGTGAGCCCACAGAGGGACTGGGACTGATAAGAGTGACAGGAACAAGCGGAGGGAGGCTAATTGGATTTTAACATGTTGAAGAAAATTCTGAGGAAGACTAAAAATTTGAGCTTTTATTTTTTATATGCTGTACATTTGCCATCTGTGTTAGTGCAAGTGTGTGTTAGTGTAAGAGACAGAGAGACTGTGTGTGTGTGTGTCAATGTGATCTAATTTAAAAGAGCACAAAACAAGATTAGGGAGGGCGAGGCCATGGTGTTGCACTGATGACGTTTGCATCTTTATTAAACTGATGCCTGGCAACTGTTTCACTGTTTCAGGCTGTTGCAGCAAGTGCACCGATTCCATTATGTTCCCACAAAAGCCTCAGAGTTGGGACACACTAAAGGAATTAATGCATTACAACAAAGGCACAGCGGTTTGATGACATTTTGCTGCACTGGGCCTCAAGTTCCACAAGTTATAATACCATTGCCCTGAGATGCTGAGTGCTGTAAAATATTCCACTAGTGTAGCATTTCACAGTAGCTGTGAAGTCTGAACCGACTGTTGTAGTATAATAGATACCATGTGCTCTGCACGCCTTCAGCTACGTGCAGCGATCACCAGCTGTCTCTTTGAGCTCCACGTTCAGTAATTTAATTTGTACCGAGAAGTCAAAATCGTACCCGGGTGAATTCTGCTCTGGCTACCTACCCTGACGGTTAATTGATAACACAAACAGAAGTGCGCAGATATGCACACAGGCACAATATAGCAAGAAAGGGCGTACGCACAGGCATGCAGGGGGCACAGACAAACTCACACACACACACACAATTTCCCCAAGATACCATTAACTGAGTTAATTGCCAAAACTGTTACGTGTGTGCTCCAGGGTCAAAATAACAAAAGCATTCCCTGTTTTCAATTTCCATACAGGTCAGTAAGTAGGCCATTTTTTTCTAAGGAGCTTTCACACACCATCTTGGTTTAAACAAAGTACATCATCAATATATGAGCTGGGAATATATTCAGCTCGCTTTTTAAACCTAACTGACACCACCCCCTCCTCCACATCCTTCTTGATATAATCTCTTTGCCTTACTGTTTTACTCATCCGATGGAACTTTGAATCTAGGACACCACCTTGACAGGGAAAATAGGCCGCACATTGAGGGAAGATGGTGGGCTGGGATGGTGTGTGTGGGGGGGGTGTAACTGGTTTCCTTATTCTGCCTTGAGGGGGAACCAAGTAAAGCTAAGACCTTCCTTTCAAGCTCTCGCTCTTCTTGCTGTTTTGTTAATTCCATCCCTCCACTCACCTCTCTCTCACCTTCTGTATCTTTACTTCCTCTGGCTCTGGTTGAACCCACACATTTATACAAATCCCCCTCTTCACACATATCTAAGAGACTAGCTTATTAGAGGGGGCGGGGGGATATTGGGTACCTCTTAATCAGTGCTACAGTACAAGCTACTCCTCAAACATTGACAACATCAACAAATACAGAGACAGCGTCTTGGGATCAAACAGCCTATGTTGCTAAGCAACCACAGATTTTCATCACTAACAGCCCAACAGCAGCACGGAGGTGGTACCTTCAAATTACATTGCTAGACACCCTGGCTAGGCATCAAAAGAAGTGTACAAACCACATAAAGTGCTCAGACGAACAGTGGAATTATCCTGCGTTCTGAACTGGAGAAGTACATAAATCTCCTACCTATGAAATTTAATATTACACATCCAGTGGGCTCAAGTTCAAAATGCTACCACCACACTTCATTTCACTGCCCTCACTTTGACCTGACACTGGACCTGACATAACTGGAATGTTGATTAGCACCTGCTGACTTAGGATAGTGCAAAAGATCTTGAAGCAAGTTTTACTATACAGACATTAACCGACTTTATTTCCTTTTCTCTGACAGGAAAATGATCTCTGGAGTAAAAGAATTCAGGTTTAAGAATCAACTTCTTGCCCCCTCAATTAATCAGTGCTGGTGTGGATCCTTCAACATCATCCCATTTTCATCAAAACACCCTGCTGTTCATCATAATGATTGTGTGAGTTATCTAGTGTATGCATGGCTGAGCAAATAGAGCTAATCAACATTGTTAATTAATGTTATATCTAGTTTTTTTTAAATATATTGTAAAATATATGTACGACTTCAGAGAAAAAAGAAAAATCAGCGTTCAGCTGTTAAGTGCGCCTAGAAGCATAAAAGAAACTGTATGTGTGATAAGCAAGTTATAAAAAATGATAATCAAAAACATAACCACAATTTGATGAAAGACTCTCCTATAATGTACTGAATGCTAATTGCCTCTGACTGTAGTTATTATGCAAAACATAGGCTTCGACCCCCCCCCATCGGGAACTGTCCTCCAAAGGCTCTGTGAATCATTAATTAGAAAGGATCAAACCAACAGTCTCACATACAGCAGTAAAACAGCCATAACTTCTCTAAGAAGCATGTTTTGTCCTCAGAACTGGGGTTATTTTGCGGGCAGGCATTATTACATGATTCAAATTAAAAGTAAACAGAGTGTTTGAGTTTTGTTCCTGAATGACCTCCTGCAGCCTATTTATAGCCAGCATCCCACAGTGAAAACTGTGATAATATTTGCTCCACAGACAGTGACAGTTGGTTAGTACGTTGCTGTGCAGGCGGACTGAGCCAGATAAGCACACAAATTATGTTTTTTATTTAAAGCAGCATTTCCAGGATGCAGACTTCACAGTGAATAGTGGCACCACAACAACTGAAAATAATATCCACTTTAATCCAGTAACAGTGTTTTCCCCCCCAGAAGTCTGATGTGTACTGTATATCTAGATTAAATAGCCTTTTTCTTTTAACCACAAACCTTTTTTACATCCTAAACTAAACAGCTAAAGAGCCAGATATTACCCTCAGGAGTTTGGTAGGGACCAAAACATATTGGAATTGCAAAAGTTGCACAACATTGTTTCCTGGGGTTGGGAAAAGTGGGCATACCAAAGCATCCGATTTTGACATCGGAGACCACAGACATTAACATCGGTTTCTTTTAGCCATGACCATTATCATTAACTAAACTTAACCAAGACCTTTGACTTGCCTAAATTTAACTAAACCTTAATCATAGAAGCGGTATATCAGAAAAAGTGCATATGAATCATTTGAGTAATTTAGAAGGGCACAGACAAACAACCTGTTTTGCTACTTGTTGGCCTGTCCTCTATTATGAGGGCTTTATTCGGGAATGCTTGTGTAAAGCCATTTAAGTGCTAATTTATCTGCTTTACTGTGTGCTAATGACTCAAACACAACACTGCAACAGGAAAGACTGTTTCTTATACAGTCTGTTTACAACCTCCTGACAGTTATAGTTATTCATTAACATACACGCATTAAATATGGAGGTAACTTGCACAGTGAATCTCCATTGAAAGTGCCTTGTATCATTTTTATTGAAGGACTCAGAAGCCACTGTTTGTATATGGCTGATATAGACTGCTGCTGTCTGTTAAATTTATACCTTTTAATTTGCCATTTAGGTCTGAAGCACCAAGATAATTTTTTTTCTATCCAATGTCTTATATGCACATTTCATCCTAGAGTTATTCATTTATTTTAATAATATTTTAAAGGCTGTTTTAATACATAGAAACAGGAACTTTAGTTACTGAACCACTGAATAGAAAATCACAACTGTAGATTGTAAAGAATGAAGAGAAGGGCTCACCTATATTATGGAGGTCTACAGAAAAATTCACTAGGAGAAACATACCCACATTAACAATGTAGATATTTCCTTACTGAAGGAAATCCTCCCTCGCGGCCATTTATTCATAAAGTATAATTGCTGAGCACCGTGCAAGGATTGTTTTTATTACCAATTCAAACAGGGCATGATTTTCTCTTTGCTGATACAGATCTTTTCCCCCTGGAGTCTGCTGGCTCCCATTTCAACATCTTCATCAACTATAAATAGCTCCCTTAACAGAAATCCATTCATGAAATAATAGGTTTAAATTCATATTTTTATTCAAGGGTAAAGCTGTGACTCGTAAAAAGGCACACAAAAAAAACACTATCCCCAGGTTTCCCAATCCCCAGCTCAGGCTGAGTGCTGGGAAAACAATACTTTGTTTGAGCAATCATTAGCTTTCCCATCCATTATCACACCAAAGCAGAACAAGTCACGTTCGAGAGCTGCTGATCTCAACTGAGACATTGCATCTCTGCGGCCTTTTAATAGATGAGGGCTTCCCACAGGAATCCCCTCTAATGCGGTAGAGCACTTTAGACCCTTCCAGCTGAGTGATTGATGCTAGTCTGACACAGCCGGATATCTCGGCTTCTCAGGTCTCATGTCTCTGGAGTATCAGGGGGTAACAAAGGGTTAATCAATGTGAGTGCTTGAGTTGTGCTGTCCAGTTTGGAAATGACCCATTCAAAGTAAATTATACATATATATTTTCTTGGTACATTTCTATCTTTTACTTAATATCAGGTGAATAAATCCTGGGCTGGATGTGGTTCCAGAAGGGTGCAGGTATTGTACATGCAAGGGTGTACAGTAGGTCTGGTTTCAGAAGTGGGGGGCTCAGTGAGATCAAGGCAAGGCAGCTTTATTTATATAGATCTGTGAAGACTTGAAATCTTTTAAATATTGCCAATCGTTACCCCCCTTTTTTCAATTCCACTTAATTAAATGTACCAAAACTTTGGAATTTTGCCATTTCAGAATAATTGTAAGAATTGTAAATAAATACCTTTTAAAAAGAGAAATACTTAAAATGAAAATGAAATAAAATACAGTTACAGTGATGTAAAAAGATGTAAGTTGCCAATGCAACAAAGGAAATAAAATTGCAATAGAGAAACCAGTTAGGCAAATGCGCAGGAGAACAGCAGAGTTTTAAATTTTGTTGTGAGAGTGGCTAAAGTCGGGGCACATTTGAGATTTAGAGGAAATTGGTTCCATCTGTGTGCAGCATAATAGCTAAAAGCAGCTTCACCCTGTTTGGTTCTGACTCGAGGTACAACCAGCTGACTGCCTCCTAAAGATCTAAGTGCCCTACTGGGTTTATATTCTTCAAGAAGTTCAGAGATGTATTTTGGCCCAAGATTCTTGAGCGATTTATAAACTAGCAGCAGCACTTTAAAATCTATTATATAAGAAACAGGAAGCCAGCGTAATGATTTAAGAACAGGAGTAATGCACTCAGTTCTCCTGGTTCTCGTTGAGATGAGCTGAAGTTGTCTGACAGTCGTCTTGGGAAGACCAGCCAAGAAGCCGTTACAATAGCCCATTATGCAAAAAATTAAGGCATGCATGAGTTTCTCTTAGTCTTGTCTGGACATGAGACCTCTAAGCCTTGCTGTTAGTTTGAGATGATAAAATGCAGATTTAGTAAGTGCCTTGATGTGGCTGCTACAGCTCAGATCTGAGTCTATTAAAACACCAAGATATCTAACTTATAGCCCTGGAATCAAGCTGAGCAATACAATGTTGGCAATTACAATGATTTCTGTTTTGTCTTTATTTAATTGAAGGAAATTAAATTGCACCCAGATGGTTACTTGTTCTAAGCATTGGAAGAGTGAGTCTAAGGGACCATAGTCACTTGGTGAAAGAGCTAAGTGAATCAGATTCTCATCTGCATAGCTGTGATAAGCAATATTATTGTCATGTATGATTTGAGTAAGAGGGAGCATGTACAGGTTGAATAGTATTGGGCCAAGAATCAAACCCTGAGGGACTCCACGTGTCATGGTGATCTGCTCAGATTTATGATCACCAGTGGCGACAACATAGCCTCTGCCTTCAAGATATGATCTGAACCAACTGAGGACTGCGCCAGATAAGCCCACCCACTTTCCCAGTCTGTCAAGAAGTATTTCATGGTCCACCGTGTCAAAGGCTGCACTCAAGTCAAGCAGCACTAAAACTGATGTTTTACCTGAGTCGGTATTCAGACGAATGTCATTAAACACCTTTATCAGTGCAGTTTCAGTGCACTGATGTTATCTGAAGCAGGATTGAAAATTGTCTAAAAAGGATCCAGGTTGCCTTTCTTCAGAAATGGGCTTAACAACTGCAGATTTCAGTGACTTTGGAAAGATGCTTGACAGGAGTGAGCCATTCACAATTTTCAGCACATCCATTTCTAAGCAACTGAAAACATTTTTGAAAAAAGTGGTTGGCAGGGTGTCAAACCAGCAGATGGATGAACTATTTTTAGTATTGATGGTGTTGAATGTAGACAGGATCACCAAACAGTATTACATAACATTCTGAGAGGGACAAAAAGGTACATATCAAATTGTATGGAAATCCATCCAATGGTTTGTCAAGTAATTTCGCACAAAATCATCATGGTGGTGCTAGAGAAAAAGTCAGAGGATCACCAAAGTCAGTAGGATTCATCCTGTGGGGATCATGAACGGTTGTAGTACAGTTCATGGCAGTCCATCTGATGAACCCTGTACTATTTTTAATGTCTTTTTAGAAAAATCTAAATAAAAACACAAAACATGTATTTTTTTGCTTTACCCAAGGCAAAAAAAGGTCTGCAAATAACTTGGCACTGCTCTTAACCCTTTATGCTATGATTGCACTTTAGCACGCATCATAATTGAAGGTGACTTTTTAGCAGCTGGAGGGTAAAAGGAGTCTGAATTATAAAAACTTTAGTAAGGAAATAAAACAGAAAATATGAGATATGACTTTGCCAAGAGCATGTAAAAATCTTTATGTAAAATAGATGATGTTATTAAGCTAAAAATGACCAAAAAAAATTCTAATTAAACAAGACAACTAAAGAGCAGAAGCTATTTTTTGTGCTTTTTAAAGTTAAATCGTCATAATCTGTGTTCATAATTAATATTAAAGTTATCAGAGAAAACCGTTAAAACCTAATTCATTAATCTCGGCTGGTTTCAACATCAATGGCTCATCTGAATTCATTTGACAACCACGACATCAAGATAACTTATCTTATAAAAAAAAAAAAAAAAAAAAAACTACTGGCCTTTTTTTTGTGCTTTGTTTTGACGACAATAGCACACACTGTGTCTCTAAACAGCACTGAACTGCAGAGATTTTCCATTTCCACTTTGACAGTACAAAGTTATTTTTAGGAGCAGGGTCCTTGGCTCTTGGTGCTGAGCTCAGATTGGGACACGATGTGTCAGAAATGGTGAGGGGAGTTTGAATTTTTCAGAGGAATAGAACACGGAGATAGGATTTATCTCTGTCGGGGAGCAGGTTTAGCTGATGCACGCACACAAACACAAACACACATAGGCTTCTGCAGTACTTAATCTCTCTCTCACACACACACTCACACACACACAGAATAACAATTGAAAACATGCTCAAAAAACGTCTTACACCGGAGTTACAGCATATCCCATTTCACAGACAGCTGCCACGCACATCAAACAGAAAGAGGACTCAGATGCTAGGACTTAACTGTACACATTAAACATGAAAATTGATTTTTTTATGTGTCTATGTGTGTGATGTTGTCAGAGCGTGAGCAGGCTTCTCTCTCAAAATAGGGTCTCTCAGTTTCCTTATGTTGCATAATTCACTTTACTTCGGGCCAGGGAACCTTGTTGGTGCTAAAAACACTCCGGAGGGACTGCACAGAACAGCATAATAATGAGATGCATATAAGACACTCAAACTGTGATTTTATTACACGTATTAGTGTTGATGGAGGTGAAACTGGGCGCCAGGCATGTATTTAGTCAGTGTTAGACTGTAGGAGTGAAAGGATGCCCTTGTGGCTGTCAATGTTAAACTAGCAAATAGTGATCACATTTAAGCTTAGATAACCTGGAAGTCTTTAAAAGAAAATAAGGGTTACCAAACAGAACACATACTACAGTATATATACTGTGGGCCATGAGAAAACGATATACGCTTGCCATAACACAACTCCCAAAGGACTCCCAAAGAAAATCAATATAGAATATGATGTGGAGCAGTTTTTAATAACATGAGGCAGAGACTTTAAAATCAATATTTGTGGAGTGCAACAGTGATGAAAATATACTCGCAGCTTCAAATATAATCGGCACAAGATAGCGTGTGAAAGAGTGAAATAATCACCATCATAAGAGATTTGATGCAGTATATGAATGTTGAGTTGAAATTGATATCGGGAGATCATTTTCAGCCCAAGATACTAAATCATTATAGGTGTTCCTAGAGGGAAATAACATTTGCAATAATCTTCATAACAAAATGAAAAATCTGTTTTGAAAGCTTCAACCAACCCCCCGATACATACTGTGTTAGTTACACACAAACATCTTGTTAGATCCTTCACGCATCCAGTGTCTTAATACTAATGCTTTTGTTTTGACTACAGAGAAACATAAGATCCCCACTGTTCAATGTGTCTTCAGCTAAAATGTCCTCCGTTATCCTTAAACGATGAGGAAGAATTAAGGTGAATCTCCTTGGCAGACTGAGGATATTAGGGCAGTATTACAGGAATGATAGTTGTGGAATAAAATAACAGAAGGGCTCTCACTAAGCCTCGACTAAACCCAGACCTTTGACAGAAGAAGAATGGAGGCATTATTCAATTTCAAAACACCCATAGCAACCGCAGGATTAAAACACAAGAAGACAAGTGTGACAAGAATGAAGCACTCGTCAACCCAGCGTGAGGTGGAAAATAGCATTTTTCCTCAGCTGCCAAAACAAACCACAAAAAAATGCACCAGAGTTTAATTTAACCTTTTCAAAGCTTGATTAGTGTGACAATATCCTACATCCATCTGTATCTCCTCTTGACTGAGGAAAATTCTACTCAAAACAGCACCTTTGTAAGCTAAACTGGATTCGTTAAACAGATAATATGTTCACAAAGACAGATCGGCGTGCATTTTTTCCAACAAAAAATATAAGCTACAGTTTAAACATCTCCCAGTCTGCCACTGACTGGAAAGAAATAGAAAAGCATAATAATAATAATAATAATATCTAATGTCAGAATAAGTGTTTCGTGCGAAATGTTAGTGAGACACAAAATAGGAAACAATGAAAAAATACTGTCACTGAAAATATACCATAAAGTCCCACAGAAATGAAAAACTAAGTGGGGTAGTAGTACAAGTACGAAGCAGAAAAATAGAAAGTCTGTGCAGAGCTGTCACCGAGGTAGCTTTTGACAATAATCTGACTAATCAGACAGGGGGGGGGGGTTTAGCTCATGTAGTTCTCTTCTGACCAAAGCGGAGTCAAAAAGGTCATGCACTCACACAAAATCCTCTCTGGTATTATTCATGCAGCTAAATAAAACTGCATTTGAGACATTCTACTAAATTTTACAATGTGCCAAAAAGGGCACTTTTTGAAGAGAAAAGTAGTTTGTTAAATCTGTTTAAGGAAAATTCACTAATAATACAGATTGTAAACATGTTAATGTGGGACCTGTAGTCTACAGAAGACTGCAGAAAACAAACAGAACCAAACCCTGATTATCTCTTGATTACTGTGAGCATTTTGAGTCAGGAAGTGAAAGGATCCTGAGGGATACACGTTGGGTTTAAATAACTTCAGTCATCAATGAGATGCAAGCAAAACCTCATAACTTTGGCAGCTGCTGATCTTTAAAATAAGAAACCATGTGACAGGTTACTTTCCTAAAAGCACGTTCCACGGAAACTCATTAGTGGCACTTCATCATCTAATCCGTCCTCGGCCTGCGACTGGTGAGACTGATGAGTGTGGGAACATGAATTATGCAGAGTACAGAGGTGGAAAATCTGTTCAGTTAAATCACCGTTTGATATAATCAGTTCAGCTAAGAGCATATATTGGCTTAACCGGTTATATTCTTTATAGATCCTGGTAAGTGCAAGATGCAATAACAATAAGTGTTTCTTGAGTGTAACTTGAAATGATCAGGTTAGAAAAAAAAACACATCTAAATCACAGCTTTTCAATGTGTATAATGTTTTACTTTTACAAAGATTAATTCTGTTTGCTTTAGAAGCGAAGCCTGGAACTGGTCCCAGACCTACTGTATTTATCAGACAGACAAGTGTGTGAGAGTACACATACTGCATACTAAAACTAATACAGAAAACTCTATACTATAACTAATGTAGATAAGATTTTATATTTGACTGTTTTAGCACACTCGTTGAATAGAATGTTCTGCAAAGACACCTAAAAACACAAACGATATTCTGTAACATCAACCCTGCTTTTTGCTTGCTATTCTGTGTGTGTGTGTGTGTGTGTAAAACTGTAAGAAGGGCATTGCAAAAAAGGTCACGTACTGTATGCAAATTCAACCTTTCCTGTATCCAAATAACTCGAGACCCTAGCCACTGAAAGCCACAGTATTCAGGCGATGCAAACTAGTTCCACTGCAAACTTATTCATAAAGTTTGAGGGTTATCCAGAGTAAACTACTTCATTTTTTCAATGGATTAAGCAACTATTTTGATAATTAATTCATCGTTTCAGTAATTGTTCAAACTAAAATAATGAAACATTCTCTGGTGTTTTTCCAAAGTCTCAGATTTTCTGTTTTTAACTCATTGTGAACTAAATATTGGGTTTTGAACCGTTGGACAAAATGAGACATTTGTTCTCTGTAATTTCAGTAAAACCTCCCTTTAAATGGGTTCACCCGTCTACACAGCTAGAATATACTTTATTTGGTACTCAAAGCAGCATTGACACTTTAATTCTGCATCATAACACAAATCCAAATGTTCCATCAGTCCCCAATTATCAACTCCTCATCTTTTTCATTTATCACATTGAAAGCAAAGGAATCCCCTGTAAATTGCTACACACTAATCCCAGCCTTCATCCTTCTCATTGCCAGTGTTTTGTTGCCATTATATCGCTGTATATTCCCACCATTCCCTCCCATTGCCTCTGCTCGTCCTCCTCTTCGCTGGTGTGTCAATGATTCACAGGTTCCTGAGTCTTAACGAGCCATTCAGAGATAATTGCTCCTCGAGGGGCAGTGCTAACCGACACCACCGTCTCCTGCATGGGATTCAGTCAGGAACCCTGTCAGGTTTAACAGAACTGCAGGCTGCACTCACTGCCACAGTCGGACCTAATGACAGCTGAGTCCACTAATTTCAGATGGAGCTTTTCGCCTGGACTTCAAAAGCACAGCAATACAAACCGCATATTCTGACATTTTCCTCAAAGCAATAAAGCTTTAGAATCTGACAGAAGTGCACTTGAGATGTGTATTCAAGAACTAGTTATTATCAGCCTTTTCTTTGATACTGTTCACACTGTTCAACGGAAGCGATATGTGATATTTACACCACTACAATTGTTACAAATATCAATCCTAAACCCAAGGACACAGTCTTACTGTCTTCAACTCAGTCTGTCTCAAAGCTATGCAATTTTGAACTGATCCGTGTACAGCTTGGGGGCGTCCTTGGCACCAAGGGCAAGTGTGTGAGACTTCTGAGATACAGAAAGGTCCGTACTGCTTCTATGTGACGTGATCCAAAGGGACGGCTTGTACCCCAGGCCCACGCTGTGTCCTCTTCCGTCCTGCCAGTGGCTTTGACCTCAACAGATGACAACGGACGGCCACGAGGAGCGATGGGGAAGTGCTGTACATGTCAGCTTCGTGCTGGCGAATGAACTGAAGACTGGCTTCAAACATGTCCAGAAATAGATCTTTTTATGTTAGTATGGTAGAGTGAAAATGTAATTATTCTACCAGTTTTCATTTTACTTCTGAAAAGAGTGCCTCTCTTCACGTGGCTGCTATCACTTAATACAGTAACCGATTATCCTGGATTTCACTTATTTATCATGCAGACGGTGTCTCATCCAGAGGATGTACAAACACAGAAGAAGAGATTTGGTAATAAATAGTTGTCACAGGCACCGAGGGAATCAGTCAGATGTGCACACGGTCAGTGGAATACAGTATTCAAAACACACATTAAGAGTCAATGTTGTTTTAATTTGTCAGATTCATCTTTTGGGGACCGTCTTGTAAAAAACAAAAACTGAGCTATAAATACACTCAGGAGTACTCTACAGGAGTTTAATGAAAATTCAGGATTCATTTTTAGCACTTTTCAGACATAAAATTCTTAACACTGCTGGCTTCATCCATCTGTTTGAGTAGTAACTTTTGATTACTTAGATATAGATTTCCATTAAGTAAATGTGTGTTAGACCGTTTTTGATGACATGGTGTATGCAAGTGTTTTGCTGGAGATTTAGAATTTCTTCCATGCTGTCTTCAGAATGAAAATCAAAAATGCAGGGAGGGAGCTGGTCTGATAATTACTGTGGTTGGAGCCTCTTTGACTCCACGGGTGAAAATAATATTTTTAGACTGACTTGACTTGAGAAGAAACTCCTCAACAACTAATAATTGGCTTATTTGCCGTGTTTCCTGGTTTATTAACCCACTTTTTTGTGCATAATGTGTTAATTAAGTGATGGATTTATTACACTGGTTAATTAGGCTGATAAGACAGGATATGCATTTTAACTCTATGCAGTTAACCTAACGGCATTCACTTCAGACTTGTGCTGTGCTAGGTGTGTAACCGAAATGTTACTTGGTGCCATCAGGCTGAACACTGAATTGCCATTCACGTAACAAGGAGCATGTCTGATTCCTATCAAATTATTCTGCCTCACCTCACCCTCACCCTACAGTCTCGTTTAACAAAAGCTAAATGCTTTAACACTTATAGTTTGGCATATTTAACACGTGACCTTGCAGCCTGGTAGTTAAAATGAATTTGCGATATTGATTTTCCATTATATGACCAAGTGTTTACATTAAGTCTACATAATCTCACTATTAAACAGCTGGGCAAGGCACAGTTATTGTACATTGTTCCTGATTTAACTGTAAATTGTCAATAACTCTGGTTATTTAGCTATGGTGACTTTACATCCACATTCTGTGCGAAGTCTCCCCCCCCCCTCAACTTTTACACACAAACCTAATTTGTGTGAATGTGCCAAGCAGCTGCAACGTTGCCCTTATTTGCATTGCGACAGCCAGCTTTGACGCATTGCCACATGCTGGCATGCAGACGCTGTCCTCTCTCCAAATTGCCTGCTAAGTAGCTTCTGGACATCAGCAGTCACCCTGACTGTCTGTGCTGTTTGTGACTGCTGTGTTCACATTTTTACAGCCCGTTTCCTCTGGTGGCTCTCAGACACAAACCGCTTCTGTCATCAGGCACTGAAATCCAGCTGGATTCTGCTCTGAAATTATCATTTCAACAATAAGAGAAGAAAAGCACAACGCAGAGGCTCCTGCTAACAATGTGACACAGACAATGTCTTTCATTTGAACATGTTGATGGTTTGTTTGTCAGCTTTAGTCATCACAAAGTCACCATGGCAATGATGGAGAATATGGTGGTGTTGAAGAAAATAACACCGACTCCTATCCATCACCGTTTGCACAAAAATAAAACAAGATCAGAAGTTTTAGTCCGGCAGCCATCAACAGCCTGAACCATGAAAGACAACCTGTCACGCGATGTTGACATCTTGTGCTCAAATTCTGAAACATAACACGTCCAATAAAGCTCTAATCCAATGAGAACACTGAAATCCCACAGACTTACACTCAATCATTTAAGTAGAACATTTCCTAAAGAGAGAGAAGACGAAGAAACCAAGCACATCTTTCTGGCTGCGAAATTAATCAGTCATGTTTAATGGAAGCTGGCACGGGCGGCTGATTATTCACTAAGCAGAAATTCAGGATGAGGCAAAACCAGCATGCTGGCGTTAAAGCTCGCAGGCGATGCAGCTGCAGGGAGGGAGGAGGCACAGCTTCACACATGAGTGAGACGGCAGAGTAGCCCCTCGCTCTCTGCCCGTCACCGACGGTGTGACAGGGTCTGTTGCCCTCACAACCTTCTGTACTCCACACTGTAGTAACCAAGGAGCAGCCCTGCACAATGGTAAACTGCACAGGATACTCAAGTACGGATTGTTACTGGTTGTGGTTGATCCATCTGTCTCAAGCAATTCAAACTCTAGGGATAAAATAAAAACACCCTATAGAGAGGAAAGTTTACTAGTGTTTTCATCATATTGCTTAAAAATCAAACCTAAAGAAACTTCACTGCAGAATAATGTCCAAATCACATTCCGTTACGTTTTTAGCATTGTGTCTAAAATAAAATTCTCCTACCTATTATATTTATGTCTAGTTGTGGGATTTGATTTAACAAATCGGGAGAATTTTGCTTTTAAGGCTGCAACAAATGATTAGTAATCGTTTACTGTGTGAAATGTCAAAAAAAGAGAAAAAAGCCTATCACAATATGTAAGATGTCATCAAACGTCTTGGATTGTCTGACCATCTGACCGAACCCAAAGATATTCAATTTAAAATGATTTTTAAAAAGGAAATGTTCAAAAAAAACCTTATCAAATCAGCAAACCCTCACATTTGAGAATCTGTATATATTTATATATTTGGCATATTTGCACAGTTCCTGCTTGGTTAATCAATTAGTGTGAGTACTGAATTATAAAGCCCGATTAAAGACGTTTGTGAGGATACTCGATTAATCGACTTGTTTGCCACATCAGTTCCAATTAGCTAGTTCTAATTCATGCTGTGGCTGTTCTGGTAAAATGCAGTTGGCGGTGGGACTAGCCAGACACCAGGAAGCAAAGTAAAGCAATTACAACTTGGACTGAACTACGTGACGGGGTACTGCTTGCAAATGCACAGCTTTTTAACACCACGGTTCATCCAGCTGAGCTCAGCAACAAGACAACACAAAAGCTCTCCAGTAACGAAACTACAACAGTCCGTTAGCTTACTACGAACAGCCAGAGGCACACACTGCCCCCCCCCCCCCTTCTCTTGATAGATTTTTTACAATCAACCGAACCAAATCCACACATTTAAACGCGCGCACTGTCCCACTCACTTTCGTGCTTGGAAGTTCCCCATGTGTGCCGCGGAACTCCGGGGCTCTTGATAATCGCTCTGCCGGCGGATTTCAGGGCATCCATCCCGAGGTGTGTCTGCTCTCCGGCAGGTGGATCCCCCTCCTCCTCCTCCTCTTCCTCCTCCTCCTCCCTCCAAGTCTCCGGACCGCACGGAGGTAGTCGGCGGCGGGCTGAGATCGACGGTGGACGCGCCAAAACAAAACAAAAAGAAGGAACGGGAGAGAAAGAGGGAGTCCGCCGATGCGAGTTCCCACCCTGCACCGCTCTGGTTTCCTCTCCCCACACAGACTGCTCACCGGCTGAGGGCCAGCACGCGCGGGCTCCAAACTTAAGGGCGTGTCCTTCCAACCTTGATAACGCGGTGTCTTCCAGAGAGCTCCAGTCTGACGGAGCGACCTTGATGAAAAATCATTACAGTGTGATTGCAGTGTAAAGGACTCGCTAATGAGTTTATGTCTAATGAGCCTGCAATTGCACTTTTTTTTTTTTGTTTCACAGGAGTTTTATGGTTTATTGACTTGTGGTGGATGCACTGATGCCAGGTTTTCGATCCTAAAGAAGGCTATATTATCCCTTCCACGTGTTTAATATTTGCATTTACCTGCATCAGAAACATTTACTCAATTACTGTACTTAAGTCCAATTTTGGGATACTTGTACTTTACTTGAGTATTTCCATTTTATGCTACTTTGTATTTCTGTTGTACTTCACTACATTTATTTGATAACTTTAGTTACCATACTTTACAGATTGAGATTAATAATATAACATATAATAGAAAAATGTTAATATACTATAAGACCCGATCACAAGCCAGCCAGCAGTATGAAGAAATTGAAATTAGCCCCCACCTTTACCAGCTGCAACAATAAAGATGTACACATTAATGCATCCAATAATAATTATCCAATAATATAATATATTATTTTGAGATTCCTGACGTTTATATTCACGTACTTTAAGTATATTTCAATGTTAATACTTAAGTAAAACTTGTAACAGCGTATTTCCACACTATACACAGTACTACAGTATCGCGATATTAGTGATACTCTTAGTAGGCTACTTCTTCCACCACTGGCATCAAATGATAAACTAGGAACTTCATTTGAAACAAATTGTTCCAAGTTTTTCTTTTGTGTGTTGGCGCCCTCTATTGATTAAACTAGTTATTACAGCATCGTTGTTACCCATCTTCACTCACTGTATAAGCATGGTAAAATTTTATATTAAATCACCAATAAAGAAAATGGGCGTCCTGGTGACCTAGTGGTGGTCTAAGACAGTGGTTCTCAATCTGAGGATCAGGACACCCACAAGGGGTCCCGAAATGAATCTGAGAGGTCACAAGATGATCAACAGAAAAAACACGTTTCAGCCACATTCATTTTATATTCATCTTTACAGACGTTCCATTAATCTTTGCTTGTTTTCTTAGGAATTACAAAAAAAAAAACGTTGTAAAAACTTTGTTGAACTTGCAGTCGGTTACAAAAAGACACTGAAGAGGTCATAAGCCAGAGTGATTACCACAACCTGCAACATCCCACTTCCAACCCTTTTGTTCCCTGTCTGTACTTCTACTGTAAATTGTAATTGCTATGCAGTAAAGGCAAATGCACAAAAGACTACTGGTCCATGTGTGCCTTATTGAAAAACAGAGAACTCTCCAACTCCACTTGAACTTGTGACAGATACAAAACATGCTTTGTGTTTTTGTCCTTCATGGTGAAACCTTTATTTAATTTCTCTCCACAACCCAGCACAGGTTATCATGTCATGTCCGAGTTCATCTCTCACAAGTATTTCACACTCAGGAAGCTAAGCAGAGCATGTATAGTCATGTATTTCTCATAAATCATCTAGAAAGGGGTTATTAGAGTTTAGCCTGAGGTGGCATGCTGCTGTTGTCATTTTGGTGCTCTGTGATCATTTGAGAGGGTCTTTAGTTTGTATTTGATGCTCTCAGCAGCGCACACTACTGCAACTACACTGTCAGCTGTGCATGTGGGTATAT
>JAVQJD010093457.1:0-13666 GCA_036023655.1 Nannoperca australis | reverse complement strand
TCAGTTTTTCTTTTTTAATAAATTTGCAAAAATGTCTACATTTCAGTTTTTTCTGTCAAGATGGGGTGCTGAGTGTACATTAATGAGAAATAAAATGAACTTTTTTGATTTTAGCAAATGGCTGCAATAAGACAAAAAGTGAAAAATTTAAAGGGGTCTGAATACTTTCCGTACCCACTGTATATTCCTAGTCTGAATCAGAATTGCCAACATCACATCTGAACTAAGTCCAACTTCTACAATCTTATCCATTTTCCATCCACTTGGAACAGGTTCCATTACGGGTTACTGCACTTAATTTTGAACTGTTCGAAGTGACCAAAAAGAAATTGGTTCAGAAAAGGAATAATTGGTTCCCGCTGGAACCAAAAAACTGTTGGTTTTCCTTGACCTTAAATGCAAACTGTGATGCCATCAGTGGGCGTGAAAGAGAGGATGGAGAAGGCAACAATAGTCTATGGTCTACTATGGTAATAGTTTTTTTTATGTCTTCTTATTATTAATAATTGGTTCAAGATTGTTTTTTGGATAAAACCAAAGATCTGTAATAACAGAACAAAAGTTTGGATGTAATCTATGTGATCTTCCATCTTGCTACTACTGTTTACTTCTGTAGGATCTCATTGATTACAATGGTTGCGCTTTAAACTGGCGCTCAAAACTGGCTTTTAAAACTGGTGGCTGGTTCACTAAATAGCACAAAGGTTCCAAGAATCCTGAATGGAACCGGTTGAAGAACCAGAGCTAATTTGGTGGAAAGACGGCATATGTGGGTCATTAAGGTTGAGTCCTAGTTTCTCCATTCTCAGATGTGATCCCGAATCAGAGTCACCGAGATCCTGTTCAAGTCCAAGTGACTCAGTGGGCGTCATGCTAAATCAAGAACAAATCCCTAAAATCCTGTCTGAATCTGAGTCTAGTAAAGTCCAAGTTCCCTGGTATGTGAGTCAAAGTCAACACTGTCTTGTCCATGTCACATTGACATTCTTCAGTGTGAGCCTCAGATCATGTCTTTATCAAGTTCTAGTCCTCCATGTGTGAGTCCTAGTCACTATGGCAGCCGTGTCTAGTGACTTCTCTAGCATGAATGTGAATTTGATGTCCAAGTTTCAGTTTTTCATTGTGTGGGTCAGAGTCACCACCAGTGGTGTCCCAGTTACTCAGTGTGAGTCAGAGTTAGAAAAATATTGTCTGGATCAAATCCCAAGTCCTCACTTCTCAAGTCTGAGCCCAATTCCATGATCTTAAGATCCTGTATAAGTCCAGAATAAGAGTCAGAATTTGTCACCTGATGTCTGAATTAAAGTCCAAGTTCCCACAATGTTGTCAATGTCTCGTACACATTCTTCAGTGCAAAGGCCCAAGTCACCATGGTCATGTCTGAGCTTTAATTCCTCAATGCAAGAGTCAGAGTCTTCACTCTACACCATCATGTCACAATGGAGTTCTAGTATATGTCTAGTTACAAGTCTTAAGTCAGAGCCTGTTTCCAAGCCCCTAAGACCTAAGTTTCGTTCCCATGTTTGAGTCAGAGTTACCAAGATCATGTCAAGTTCCAGTCCAGCATGTGTGAGTCCTAATCATCATGGCAGTCATGTCTAGTAAGTTCTCAAGCAAAACAAATGTATATTGAAAGCTAGTTTAGTGGTTATGATGGCTGAAGTGTATTTCAATCATGATCACTATATGCACACAGGGTATAAAGTGCAATTTAAACGTCTGAGAGACTGCAGTATAACTCACCCAAAGATAATCAGTGTAAAGAAGCAGACAACATTGATATTAACAGTCATAACCAGCTTGGCAGAGATGCATTCTGAAATACTCTTGACTGGTGCAGAGTCAGTTGTGGAAAGAGCTAAAAATAAATGAAAAGGTAGGTGGATTAATGAGGTGTGAGCTATTGTGCAACTTGTGGCATTATGACTAAATATCCCCAGGGGAAAAGCAAAGAAATACATTTCTATATTTTATAGCTGAGGCACATATCACACTTCTGAATGTGTGTGGGACATGCTTGCTTGGACATGTATATAGCTAAACAGACACCTCATTAGACACTTAGTATTGGATATGATTAGATACTGATACCTAATCATATGCAGTACTAAGCAATATTATATCATTATGTAAAGACACACACTAGGTAGCAGGAAGGTGGTTGAGTCAAAATAAACTACAGTGTGTACTTTCATGGTAATTAAGGAGCATGTCAGCCAGTGCAACAGTGTGGCTCATTGATGTGTTTTTAATAGTTTTGGATAACAGTGGAGCTCTATGGCACAGAGGAAGAAGAGCTATCAGCATACACACAAATTCACTAAATTTTCATGGGATTTGTTGACAGGAAGAAAAAATAACATCACCAGTCTTACACCACTGTGTGGGGTGCTACTAGCTCTCCACTAGCATTGAGATAAAAGACTCTTCAGCAAGTCTTCACCTGTTCCGCACTGCCTCTACCAGCTCACTCCACCCATGAGACACTGAAATTAAGCAAGAATTGTATACTTGTTACAGATAATTAGTATAATATACATAGCCCCTAACTAAATTGCATTAATTTGATTATGTCACATTTCTTACTCTTATACTGCTGCAATGTGCAGAGCTGTCACTTTTAATTTGGTTGTCATTTTGATTTCATTTTATGGTTTCAATTATGAATGCTCACACAATTCATTTTAATGATTCTGTTTTTAATTACCATGCTCTTTCAACCTCCAGCCATATTTCTGAAAGTCTTGAATAGCTTTCCCCAGCAGAGATGCCTGTTGTAGACATTTCTTGAAAGAAAGAAAGAAAGAAAGAAAGAAAGAAAGAAAAGAGAAGACAAAAAAGCAGTGGAGGGGGAAAGAGAAGAACTGAAAGGAAAGGAAAGGAAAGAAAGCAGAGAAGAGGAGAAAACTGAAAAAAAGACAAAACAAGAAGACAAAAGGAAAGACACCAAGGAAAAAAGAACAGGAAATGAAGACATCAAACACAAAATGAGAAGTGAGAAGATAAGGGAACTTCTACTTTCAAAAACAAACTTCATTGTCAAATTTCAAGCAACAAAACAACTCAGTAAGAACAGTGAACAGTGTATGATTCCAAAGCTCAAGAAGGGTGAGAAATTATTCATAATCAGCACGACTCTTCAGACTATGAGAATTAAACACCCACCCAACCCCTCTTGAAGGGTCTTGGAGAGGGAGCCGCAAGGTCAAGGATCAGCACCTTTTTCCTGCACCCTCCTAGAGGAGCGACAGAAGAGAATAATGGAATAAATGAGAGCCATAGAGTCAGACAGTAAAAGAAAAAGAGAGAAATTAAATATTGAGACAGGTTAATTTGTCCTTCTCACCAATCCCAGCTCCTGCCGCTTTATTTCCACCTTCCTTTAGAGCTGCTCACAGATCATACCATTACCATAAAGCCCATTAATATGATAATGATCTGAGCTGTGCTTTAGCAAAGTGTGCGTTCATTGACCAGATTAGCAGTAATTATGAGGCCACGCTGGTGGAGTGTCCTCTAACCACTGGGAGTGAAGTTAGTGAGTGACTTAGAGCTGGATGCATGCAGGAATTTACGGAAATAAATGGAAAGTTTTGAAATTTGAATTTGAAACAGTCAGACTTTTAAGCTTTGGATTGTGCAACTAGTTATCAGGAAGATCCAAATCTTATTACGGGTTTATGCTTTTTGTGCAAATGCCCTACCAGCATTTGAGATCTTGTGAGAGCCAATTTTCTGCTGCTGTAACAAAACAATTTCCCTCACAGGATCAATAAAGTACATCCATCTATCTATCTATCCACAGGAACGACCTGTCCATTTCCTGTCATCTCTCCCCCATGACAACTGTAGATGTGACCAATGCACAGTGTAGTTTCACCTCTAAATGTCTCTGTTTCAGTCAACACATTCTGGAAAACAGCTTACATGAATAATGGCCTGTGAAACAACCAATTTTGAACTATATGATCATATTCCGATGTGGACTGGCTTATGATGGAAAAACACAGCATCCTTTAAAAACAGCAAGGAGAGATGAGCATTGTTCATACTGATGACCTTAAACCTGCAACAACTGCCTTTTCTCCTTTATTTAATCATATTCTTTGTTTATTTTATCATTGTTATTTTTTTGATTCCATTCTATTTCTTTCTTTTTTTAATAATTTCATTATTATTTTACATTTTCTTTCTTTGGTCTTTGACTGTTTATTTGTTGTCACCTGTGACCAATGATTACTTCATTTTCTGAATACTAAAGGTACAACAAACAAGTCTTTTATTCATCAAAGATGCCTGAATAGGTATGAAAACCCTTTCATCCCTCTAACAATGAATCTCTTAAACTCAGGACAAAAGGATGGTGTAAAGGGGGAAAGGGGCATTGCATGTATCTGAAAGTAATGAATGCACTTATATCTGCGTTTGTTTGTGCTATGCACTTTATATCTGTTACTAATTGTTTTATGTGGCAGCCTTTATATCCAAGACAACTCTCCTTAGGGACAGAAAATGTAATCTTGAATGTTGAAACCTTCACTTCTGTTGTTTGGACATATGTATATATGATGTTAGTTAGTGTTGGTTTGGGCCTGATAAAGATCTGATTGACCAAAATATTGCATAGCAATAGTGAATGAAGAATATCATTGTAGGAGCAATCATATATAGATTCTACTTTTGCTATACCTGTAATACTTTCTATGTAGTAGAGTATACAAATGTGTAAAAGAATAAATGGGTCTATACTTTCTTTAGGCCCACAAACTAAGAACCACCTCTAGTGTTAGTTTTTGAAGCACACACTCACAAACACTTTGAGCTCTTTCTGACTGCAGGCTAGATGTGGATTGCACTGGATAAATATGCATATTGAAAATGAGCAAAAACTGCATTGATCCACCATGTTGATGTATGGCACTTAGTTGCTGACATTTGACTTTTCATGAGAACGTTTTCATTATACTGTGTGGGGAAATTATACATACCTCAAGTGAGCAACAAAGGCAGTGTAACAACGTATGCTTTTGTTTTAAATATGTGCATATAGCAACTGCCGTCAAAAAAGCAGTATTACCAGAGTACCCTTTGTTATTTTGACGGTAAGAAGACGCCATCTTGTGGTGAAATACTTTAATATCAAGTTGATTTTAGTACGTAACCAAACAGCTGGCTTGGGGGCAAACGGGTTTTAGAAACACACGATACCACTTCAAGCACCGCAAACAAACATAATGAAACACAATAAACGACTTAAAACATATAGATACCATGCAAATACCATAAACTGTGACTTTTGTTAGCAGAAAAGCTGTTCAGAACACAGCCTACTTTATTTTCTGTTAAAACTGAATGAGGTGAAATGTTACCACTTTTCAGAGGTTTCCTACACACATAAATCATTGACGCTAATAGACACTTGATACACAAATATGCTCTGCAGGTATTTGAGTTCCTGTTTGCACAGACACATTCGTTGAAACGAGCAGAGAGAAAGAGAGAGAGGGAAACATTTGCGGGAAACCTGTAGCCTAGAAGAGAGGCGTTCTCCTACTGGCATAAACGTAGGAATTGTGACAATGCAACGCGATAACGACCAAACGACATGCCTGACTGATGTGTATTTTCTCCGAATTCTGTCGTTTCAGAATGCAGAGGCTTGGTGCTTGGCTTTCATTATAAAACCAAAGCAACTAAATGACACATTTTGATCTCAAAATCGACTACCACATTCAACTGACCATACAAGCCATATTTAAATTTTCACTGCTGAATTTCCTTAAATCCTATGAGGTTGGAGCTTGTTAGTAGTCCCTGAACGCAGCACGGCCCTCTTCCGACCAGAGGCGGTAGTGCAGCCTCTGCTCCGCGCTGGGACTGGTCCTTTCGCAGCCATTTTCTGTCCAACCAAACAGCCGTCTCAGGAAGGTAACCAACCAGGGCTTCATTGCAGGTTTGTGCCTGGCTCCGGCCAATGATTGCTAACCGATTTCTCGTTAGCTCGAATGGAAATGTCCGTCTCTGTCTGATTTTTTATTTGTTGTCTGAGTGAATGAGGGCTGCTCATCAGGAAGTATCCAGCGGGCGAAACTTTAAAATCACAATTTAACATTTCGGCCCAGACCACGTCTTGCTCTGCTATGTACGACAAAGAACAGGCCAACACGGTCCCAGCAGGCGCCAGTTGCAGTGGATTCACAATGAAAATGTATTCAAGGGACACTATGTACCTCAATAGGTTAACTACAGAAGGTAATAGCCCGCTGGACAGCCTCTCTTCATTGTGCTGAACTCATTAGTTTTATTTAGACCAGCGAAGTGGCTACGTTAACGTCTGCTAACTCCATTCGTGGGTAACATTAGCTAACGTTAGCTTAATATCTCACATAGCTACCCGCGTCAGACATCTGCTCCTTAGCATACGATAAGTTAGCTAAACACAAAAATATATTTTAGCGTGTGGCTAACATAAACTGACCTCAATGTGGGTTTACAGCTGTCTAACGAGGACGCTTTCCCATTTGTTACAATGCTAACTGCACTAACACAACTAGCTAGCCCGCATATGTCAGGTGAAATTCAGAATTTCTCTTCAGAATGTATCCCCCGAGCCCGCAAACACGTCTCATAATATAACACTGTGTAATATGAAGGGGGGGGGTCATATTTTGGCTGCCTTCATTGTCGCCTCTGAAAATACGTCCGTCCTCTAAAATCGTTAACACAACTAGTTACTATCTTTAAAATAGAAACATATGACGCTAGTGACCTGAATGCAACATTTGAATAAATACCAGACCCGCTTTTTCGCCGTGTCAGGGAGTTAAGCTGGTTCCGTACGATAACACAGAGACGAAGCAAAACACACATTTGGTTCATTTTAACATAAGTTGACCTCTCAACAAGACCTAAAATAGAGCCATTGGTTGCTCATAATCTTTGACACATCAGAATCCTCAGTGACGTGATGATATGTTCTTTCTTTACAAACCAGAGGAAAGTCTTCCGTTGTACTTTAGGATTAGTACAAATCCACATATTTGAGAAGCTGAATATTGCTGTACTATTTAGTGATATTCTATCATTTCCCCCAGTAAATCAGTCAAAGAAAGATTCTTGGGTTCATCAGTACCATACTAGCTGATCATTGCTCAAAGCAGAGATGAGTGAATTGAATCCATGTGCATGGATGACTGGTGATATAGAGATATATAAGTGGGTCTGGTTTTATTTTGATATTGTTGCTAAGTGTTCGAGGTTCACAGACCATGAGAGCAGTCAAATAGTGTGCCGAAGCATCTCTTAAAATATGTGCTTGTCAAAAGATTACACTGCCTAAACTGCAAGATACAGCACTGGAACTAGGGAAATGGTGGGAGTATGTTGTTGTTCACGCTGTTGTTCAACTGGTACTTTCAGCATGTTATTTAGCTCTCCCTGCTTTACATGGTGTAGGTCAGGCCTTTCAAAGTGTTGAATCTACAGCGTAGAAACTACAAGCTGTCATTTCTTTAATTTCACCGTTCTGAGTTTAGTAAAATATTGAATTCCAAAATAGATCATCATCTTCCAGTGTGATTACATGGAGTTAATTTGTGATGTTCAGAAATTCAGGCTTTGCACGTTTTGCTGTAGCTTCTGATGTTTAAATGAGACAGTGTGTGTGTTTGCAGATGGACGGAGACAGCTCAACCACTGACGCCTCCCAGCTGGGCATCACTGGAGAGTACATGGCATCCGGCCACTACGTTCTCCAGTCTCAAGATGGTGAGGAGCAAACACTAAACACCCATCAGCGTTTGGTTTTGGCTCAGGTTAGAGAGCGTTGATTCCATCTCTGTGTTTGTTTTCTGTAGATGATGCAGATGAGAGTCTGAATGACCATGACGACAGCGGTGTCAAAGAGAACTTCAGGGAGCAGGACATATATCTTCCTATCGCCAACGTGGCTCGCATCATGAAGAACGCTGTTCCTCAGACTGGAAAGGTTAGTGAATATAAATATATATATATATATAGGAATATATTTAACTATGATTGTTTCATTTCAGCTTTCAACCTTGATGTGTATTATCCTTTTTAAAGAACAGTGTGTCTAAAAATAGCTGCATGTAGGAAGTTTTGTTCACTCCTTTCTTTTTTTAAAAGTAAATGTAAATAGTTTTGCGGTGCAGTTACACCCCTTAGGTAAACCTGTTTGTTTGTTGACTTCGAAGTGACAGTAGATGACTCTTCTAAGAAAATGTAAAGGTCAAGTTAACTGTTAAGTGAACTGCCACAATTTTGAATGGGGTTCGACACGATGTTTAGTTGGACAGCGACATTGCTGTAATATAGTAAACAAACCAAGTTAGCCATTCGAGCTAGTGCATGCTAACTATGCTAACAAAGATCTTAGATGTGTAACATTTTTTGCCGACGCTCGATATCATACAAAAGCCAGAGACTAGATCGTGTGAAGTTTCTGTGAGCTGTAAATTCACCACTTCTAAGTAAAAGGCAGAATAAACATTATCTTGGAGCTGACCGGGCAAGGCCCCTCTTCGTCTGGGTAGCTGCCTCCGTGTCACTCAGACTCACCCAGGTCTTCACCAAACATCTAAGTGAAGCAATAAACAAAACACATTTTTTAGTGCAAGGGGGCATTGAAAAATAAAGTCTGTGGCCCCTCAGAAGGATTTTTAATGACTTATTATTGAACTGGCCCCTGGGACCTTCCCCTGTGAGTGTTTGCTTGGGCCACATGGTGCACATTCGGTTTGTGCTAAATGATCACATCAAATATCTGACGCCCCTGCAGATTTTAAGACGATGTATTTATTTATGGGTAAGTGTGGAGTAGTGGTAGTAGTAGTATAAAATCCTCATCAGTCTGCTGTGGTAGCCCACTAGTTACTTAGATTTGAACTAAAATATGATATGAAGCTCCTCAGCTCTGTTCCCTCCAGTGTATTTTCTGCATGTTGGTACCTTTGGACACCAGCTGTCAGTCAGCTCTGTCTGCTCTCTACTGCTATTACTATGCAGAAAAACACGATGAACATGTTAATCAGTGTGAGGCACTTCATTTCTTGATTGAGATTATTTAATCAATGGTGACACATGCTTGATATGCTCTCTGGTGTACTCATACCTGATAGAAATTGTGCAGATAAAATATTAAACATATTTTGTAGATAGAAGATTATTAGGATACAAGCACATCCAGAGTTGCCATTTACTTTAGTTACAGCTCCATTTGTCACAATTGGGGGGGAAAATAGATGTTAGATTTATTGAATCAGTTAAGCAGTGGTCAGTCTCCACTCATGTGTGCTTGTATAGACATGCAAACCATCACAGAGCTGTTTGCGTCTCTGGTCTTTGGTACCAGACATATTGGCTGTGATAAAAGACAATTTGATGATTTTAAAATGTAGAGGAACCACGAGTGTAGTGCACATTTACATTCAAAGGTTGTTTGGTCAGGTGAAATGGAAGCACATCTTTTCAGTTCTCCAGCAGTAACAACATATTTATTGCATAAGGATTTTTATCATGAAGCAACTTTCTTCCTTTCTGCAGATTGCGAAAGACGCCAAGGAGTGTGTGCAGGAGTGTGTGAGCGAGTTCATCAGCTTCATCACATCAGAGGCGAGCGAGCGCTGCCACCAGGAAAAGAGGAAAACCATCAACGGCGAGGACATCCTGTTCGCCATGTCAACGCTGGGCTTCGACATGTATGTGGAGCCGCTGAAGCTTTACCTGCAGAAGTTCAGAGAGGTGAGACACAAACTAGACCCCAGTGTGCCCGCAGAAACATGAACTGCAATAGTACAGTTACCTTACTCAAAATGTAACAATACTTAGATGAAGCTGTTTGATTCATATTTCTATGGAGCAGTACCTTTTAATTAAATAATCTCACCTCAAGCTCTGATCTTTCATTCATGTTTGTATTATGGTTTACTGCTCAGGTTATCTATCTGCAAGTCTGGCAAAAATAAACCTCTTTCATCAGAGTAGGTTCAGATGTAGCCAGATTGATTGCAGTCTAATAATAGCTCAAATGTCTCCCAGTGTTGATTAAAGTATTTTTTCCCCTGCCCGTTGTGATTCAAAGCAGAAAAACTGGCAAAAAACACACCATGAAGCAGCTGGGTAGCCAGATGTGTTAACAACTTGTGTTGAAGTGTCTAAATGCTGAAATACAATCAGAAATAAATAACCAGTAAACAGAGTAGAAGAAGTTGTTTTGTGGCCGTGACCATCTAACCATCTACAGGAGAAACATGGAGAGGGGTCCTCAGGCATTTGTTTCTGTTTAGCAACTTTTAATGTTCTTAAATGTCAGCTAGTGTTGGTCATGTTTCATGCTGTTGAGGAAGTTGATGGAAACATGGCTACTGTAGCAGTTTAAGTTCTTCTTCATCTGATTTCAAAGTTTCTAGATGTGACAGCAAAGGCCTAAAAATGGAATCGGTTAATTTCCGGTTTACACCACGTTCTTATTCCAGTTCCAGATGTTGCTGTGCTCACATGTGTAATGTTTTCTGCTTCTCTGGTTTTTTTTCCAGGCCATGAAGGGGGAGAAGGGGATTCCAGGCGTGGCAGTGGGAGAAAGTCTGGGGGAGGATCTCACAGATGATAGCTTCAGTAAGTAGAAATGGTGAAATCAAAAAATTAGAAATGTACGGTGAAGAAAATAGAATTTGTCCTCATGTCATGACATGCATTTCTTAAAATTCTCTCTACCTGCTCTTTACGTTTGAAGTTGAGACTCATTAAAATGCACCTTTCTTCCCTAATCAGCAAATCCAATGCCAGCTGGGATTATCACAGCAGATGGTCAACAGCAGAACGTCATGGTCTACACCACCTCATATCAACAGGTAAACTACACACTGATGCAGCAGTAGTTCACTTCTTGTTCCTGTACTGATCTGGATGTGATGATACATTAAACAACACTCTGGCTGTGTTGCAGATTCCCACTGTGCAACAGATCCAGTTTTCATGACGAGGGCCTTACCTAGAGCGTGAACACAGCGCCTCCTTACCAGGCCCATGCTCGCAGGATGACCTCTGACCCCGCCACAGGGTAAAGGTTATCAGACGGACAAGGAGGTGGGGGGGTGTCTGCAGAAACCCTCATGTACAGAGCAATCACTACCTGTTCAGTAGAAAGTGTAGTTTCTAGTTGTGATGTACCAAATGTTTTGGAGTACATCCAAACCAGCTGGGAAATTGAGGCTTTATTTTAAAGGCTAGTCTTATTACATTATTTAGTGGTCGTATTCTTTTTGTGCGTGTGTATTAATGTGTTTGCTTTTTATGCATTTTCTTCTTTTGGGGTGGAGAATGAGGGGAAGTGTTGTATTGAATGCTTATTTTTGAACGCCTTCTCTATTTGAACCAAGAGAAGCCAAGTTGATACCTTCACATCAGATCATGCATCTCTTTTGTAAGTTCACACAATATACCATGTGCTTTAATGTTATGTGAATCCTTTGAATAAAAATTCAAAAGTAATGTTTAAAATGTCAAAATTTTTACCACATAAAACACTTTTCATAATTTCATATTGAGTAAAACTTTAGCTTTCCTCTCTGGTGTCTGTAGCGTCGGTACACATTCTTGTTATGTTCATGTTCATGTATTCGTCCTTGTGTAGTTGAAAAAATACTCTTCAGGTGATTGGGTGAACCGTCTGTCTATCACATTTATCACAGGCTAACTTTAACCAATCAGATCAACGATGATGTGACGCAGTAGGAGAGACGAAGACGGTGAAAACACCTTCCATTGAGAAAAGCCTTTAGTGCTTTTCTTTGCTCTTTCAATGAAGAAATACTCTACAGTTCAGACATAACTGATGTTAAAGTCACACCTAAACCACACCTGTAGCAAGCAGTAGTTCCAATTAGGATGCTCATTGGTCTGAACCACTGTGCTTCAGACACATGCACCTTACTTGAAGCCTCGCAAATCCAGCTGCCTCACAAGGTAAGGTTAAACTGTCCTCCAGACCTAAAAGTGTAAAACAACACAACCCATGTAATCATAATGACATGATATCACCACTTCAGTAAAATGTTTTACTGTATTGTATTTTAGTTTTGGGACACATTTGCCATTCACTCTCAGTGAGCAGCTTCTATATCAGTCATGAGCGGTCTCTGTTCCAAGGACTGTAGAGACGAGGATTAATAAGGACATCCTCATAGTTCTCTGGCCAAAGACAATTATGTCTTCATACTGAAACTGGGAAGTGTCCTGCTTCTTGGAAGGAAAAATACTTTAACTGCTCTCCAACTCATGGCTGTATTCAGAGGGCTCTGGCAAAAAAGAAGTTGAACATTGCCACAGCTTAATGTGATATAATTCCATATCACACTGTGGGATTATCAAATAGAACACATTCCTTGTAGAACACATCTGAACCTCTAGCAGCACACCCACACCAACACAGCCCCTCCCCTCAGAAATGTGACAGTGTTAGCTGTTCATATAGAGGTCAGGGTAGAATGTGTCTTTCTCCATACAGTATTTAGTACACAGGTGAACACAACACAGGTTAATTTGCTACCAGAGGCACATACTGTTTGCCTTTGACTATTGGTGTTGTGTCACATGCTCCACTACTGCCAGGGCTTTCCCAGCAGATACATGGTGTTCTGTTGCTGAGCTGGTGGACAAGGAGTCAGAGCAGAACAGGTGACAGAGCTGTACTCTGAAAAATGATGGGTTCAGTCAGACCTTTCTCCAGCGCTGGCACAGCACTAAAACAAAGTGCTGAGATAGGTCTGACTGTGAGACTAAGAGTCACAGAGCGCAAACTCAAAGAGAGTAGTCAGTGTGTTGTAAGGATTTTAATGTGTCCAATAGTTTGGTTTATGACTTAACTTCTGCAAAACTGTCATTCCCATCAGTCTCAGCTGTTACTGTTTAGTGCTAATTAGTAAATGTTAGCATGCTAAAGTGGTCAACACCACACAAGCATTGTTATTGTGAGCATTTAGCTAAAAGCACGGCTGGGCCTAAGTCTCAGCCGATAGCATGACTGTGCCTTAGTCTTTACTTCTTTTCTTTCTTTGTGTTAGAGTTTGCTCTTACAACTGAATGCTGGGTTCATTTGTGAGCTGTGTGGTCAAAACAATTTAACTTTCAAACGCACATATGGACAAAATATTGAAGAAATAAAAATGAGTGAACCCAAAGAGATGTTTTTTTAGCTGAAGCACTTTCTGTGAGTTTAGTGTAGGTCTCTTTAAATTGATTTTCTTATACCTGAAAAATATTAAAGAAACCACTGGCTGTCTGGTACGGAAGCCGAGAGTGGCCATGCTTACAATAATTTTTTTTAATTTTTCCGTTATCTCGAGAAAACAAGCTTTGTTATCTCGAGATCACGACTTAATTATTCCGTTATATCGAGATCACGGGATGATTACACAGTTGAGCCTTCAAGATCACTGCCATGACTGTCGTCGAGGATTCATAACTGGAGAAACAGCAAGCTCAATTTGCGACTGACAACTGACCACTAAAATAAGCCCAAATTAAAATGAACAACGTTACAGTATCGCCAGCTTGTGCATGAGTAAATATGAAATATAACATAATATTGCTGTTCCAAACAGAACTGTGCAATCATGTAGAATACGTATGTAATTTAAAAAACACA
>JAVQJD010093452.1:0-10000 GCA_036023655.1 Nannoperca australis | reverse complement strand
TCTCTTCTCCACAAGAGAGCACTTGTGTCGATAGAATTCATGTTTCAAACTCCTTTCACTGGATCTTTGCATCACCAGACATGAAGGTTTAAGCTTCTACTTAAAAAAAACTAATTCCTAGTAATACCTTATAATACCTACCTATTCTATAATCCTGCAGATCTATACAAGAGTGTCAGAGCTTATAGAAATGGGTGAAGGATTAATTTGTGGATTTCTCTTAGAAGACACATGGGAAGTGGTTGACTCAGTCAGAGGAGGCCACCAGGACCGTTAAGAGGTGAGATGATAAGTCCTGCAGGAACTGAGACGTAGGGGAGTCGCTCCTCCTCGCTCCATCTTCCTCCCTAATGCTGTCTAATGTGAGAGCTTATGGTGAGAGGAAGGGGAAGAAAGAGCTGTAAAGACACAGGGATTTGAGATCTCGGGGCCTCGGAAAACCACAAGGGTGCTATCAGGCTATAACCACCTATGAAGAATCCTTACATTTTCCAACCAGTCGTTTTTCTGTCTTTTCTGCCTTTTCATCCTTTTTCTCCACATCCATCTCTTTGAAAAAGTGTGGTATTTCACATGTAGAGGTGTTTAGAATAATAGCAGGAATCACTCCTTTCATGTAGTCTCTTTTCAGTGCAGAGGAGAGCGCGGCGGTGTTCTCCACCGTTTGATTCCAGGGCCTTGAAGATGCGAGGGCAGAGGGATGTGAAGACTGCTTATCTCTTCCTGACACAGCCAATCATGTCGTAGAATGACAGTCCGAACCCAGCTGATACCCCCCTCCCCTCTCTCTGCCTCTTTTTCTCTCTCACACACAAACACACTCCCTCCTGCTCTCTGTCCATCGTCTCTCTTGAAATTACACACACTCGTCCTCCCCACCACCACCACCATGTTCTGTTCCCTGACATTTGCCTTATTTCAGTCTTTCCTCGTCGCCTTTTTCTTTCCCTCACTCGGATGCTGTCACGTCGCCTCCTTCTGTCCTTTTCCATTCCTCCCGTACACATAAAAACACACATGCGCGCAACACCTCCAAGTCTGCCCCTTCTTCCCGGTCGCTGCCTCCTCCTCTATATCTTTTCACTCTGTTTTTCTCCTTCCCTTTTTCCTGATTATGTGTGCAGCATGGGGGCCTGGAGCTCGCAGCACTGCGGGGGCAGCCCTCACTCCCTCAGATGTATGCGTGCGACTGTGGCTCTCACTGATAAACACAGGGACAGGGATGGCAAAGCTCACATCTCCCACTTCCTCACTCGCACTCAGTCAGGGGTTCCAAGCATTGAGAAAAGAAGTGGAGAAAAAAAGCCAAAACTTTATTGCACCCTATAGTGCACAATTATGAATGAATGACTATTCACGTAAGCACGGCAGTCCATCCCATTCTCTCTCTTCTCGTTCCCTCATTGCTCGCCTGCTGCAGATACAGTTGGTGTGGCAGGAGAAATAGTGGGTAGAGAGTATTTGCTACACTGGAAACAATGGCAGTTTCATTGTCTCATTGGAGTTGACAAGATATATTAATATCATTTCACGAGGACTTCTGTATAATAAGATTGGACATCTTGAACAAAGCTCTCACCCCCTATTTAGACAAACAAAACTCTATATCTAAATGTTATTTTTTAGAATTAATTGCTCAGTTGCATCAGCAACCTTCTTCTCCTAAAGCAAATGTATCACCGATATCTATCTACAGGCAACGCTTAGCAATCTTTCCCCAGTGAAGGTGTGGTATTCCTTGTTGTGAAGCTGAACGGATTAGCCGATTAGCAGAGCGGCAGAAACATTTTCGGGAACTGTTTTGATAATCGATTAATTGTTTCAGTGCTTTTTTGAAACAAAAATAGTGAGAAAATGCCAAACATTGTCCAGCTCCAGCCTCTCAAATGTGAGGATCTGCTGCTTATCTTGTCATATATTACTGTAAACTTGCTATCTTTGGGTTTTTGGTCAGACAAAACAACGATTAATGGATTGACAGAAAAAATAATCATTAGTTGCAGCCCTAATAATTTGATGAATCAGCCCCAAAAGAGTTGTGTTCTTCCTCTTTTTTTCCTGCAGGACCTGAACAGTTTCAGCAGCTTATGAAATCCCCACCCTTCCCTCCAGTTCTCTCCTGCTGTATAGCGTCAAACAGAAAAAGCAGGGGGGTGGGGGTGGGGGAGACGAGTGAGAGGGAGAGAGGAGAGGAGGTGGAGGGGAGTGAGGTGGCGTGACCGTTTGCTCCCGTCTCGACCACGGGTATTCTTGGGTTGATAATACAGATGTCGATGTTATTGCTTGAGAATACGCGTAGCTGAGCGGAAGCCTCACCATCTACAACAAGCGGATGTTAACGTACGCCCTCCTCCGGACACAAACTTGACGCGAAGAGCATCCGTGGTGATGATGAAAGTCCTGCTCGTGGTCCGGAGACTGGCACTGTTACTCAACCCGGCATCCTCCTGGACTCTGCAGGAAGTAAGATCCTTCCAAGCGTGCATCACACACCTTTTTAGCTGTGATTGTTCATCCACTTGACAGATGACCTTATCAGAGCGCATGGTGAAGAGGGGAATCCAATAAGTGCACAAGGTGGGGGTATGTTGAGGGTTTGGTTGGGGGTGCGGGGTAGGAAGACACAACTCTGCACGACAGGACAGAAGGTCCAGCAACCACACTAGCTCCTGTGGCTCGCCGTGTATAAGGTCACAGTCAAAGAGCAAATCCAATATCCAGACAGGCTGGCGGGCAAACGGGCTTGCAGGCAGGTAGGGGCATGGACAGGAACGCATTTAGAAAGTCAGAGATAAATCTCAGTCTACTTTCAGCTGTTCTCCAAGCTGCCTGGAGGAGGGGCGGGAAGAGAAGGAGACAGGATAACAGACACAGGGACAGTAAGACAGACAAACTGGTTGCAACAGACAAATGCAATATCTATGAGAACAATATGTAAGGACAAGCTGTCTGGATCCAGTGGTGGAAAGCACATTTACTCAAGTTCTGTACTTAAGTACTCTATACTTTTAAATATTCTTGACAAAATATATTATTCCACTACATTTGCTATAGTTACTTTACAGAATCAGATTTTTCAATAAAACGTATGATGCATCATTGCAAATGGATGCATAATTTTAGTCTGTGAATGAGTCCTTAATGCGGCTATAGTCAATATTTGTGAATAACTATGTATCAAATGACAGTGTGAAGACAATGAGAAAGGTGTTGCTCATACTAATGAACCTTCAGAGAATTATCAGCCGAATCGGCAGCTCCCCTCGGCCTTACAGAGCGTTCATAGTGAGTTTCAGATTGTTTCAGATTTAGCTGTCTGCAGCTTTACTGTTTGGTTCACTATCACCGCTCTCATGCCGTTGTTATCAGCCACAGCAGGCAGCTGTTTTCAACGAAAAAGCTTTAAAAACCCTCTGTGCTCTACCTGCTAAGCACCGAACAGCAGACAGACACAGTCAGGACTTACCTATGGACAGAAATCTCAGAAAATATCCGCTTTTCTAAATAAATTACCCAACAGTTTATACTTAGTTCACCTCAACCAGCTACAACAGTAAAATACTGCTTACATACTGATGCCTTAGTGATAATGAACCCATAATGTCATTTAATATGATCTACAGCTCTTTTTTGATACTTAGTACATTTTACTGATAATACTTCAGTACTTTCACTGAAGTAACAAGTAATGAGTATCAAATGGATGACGTTTACTTGTAGTGGAGTATTTTTACACTGTGGTCTCGCTACTTTAATTAAAGTAAAGGATCTGATAACATCTTCCAATACTGTCTGGATCAAATCACCTATCAAGTCTTTGTTTTCAGAGCTAGAATATTGTTTTAGTACACTAATAAAAACTCTATTCCCTTAAAAATACATGTTATTTTTGTGATTTACCTAACCCATCTCTGGTACGCTGTGGGGTGGTCAAAATTGTCAATTTCCCCTTCTCTGGTATAGTTTGCAGAGCATTGGATCATATTAGCGTTATTGTAATGGGGTGTAATACGATTATTCAAATCCCTCTTTTTCACAGTGGGCGAATGTGATGCTGGGGCTCATCCATGTAAAAGGGCCCTTTGACAGAAACTGTGTCTGTGTGCTAAACCCTGGAAATTCCCAGCCAAGAGGATTCTCCACGCCACTCCCTAGAGACTCCACTCACATCAGCGCCACTGTCTCTCTGTCACTGTGCATGTGTATGTGTGTGCGCATGGGTGTGGGTGCAGTTTGGCTGTCTCTTCTTCCACACAGCAATTAAAGATCCAATTGATTTCCCTGCCTACACTGATTACCTGCTTCACTAGTTTGGATTTTCTATGATTTCCTTTTTATGCTGAGACTTTATACAGGGAGCTGACACAATCACACAAACAGCTCACATTGTAATTCAACATTGGCCTCAAAAGTGACCATTTATAGATATATTTAAAAATGCATATCAACAGTTTTGATAATCAGTTTACTGTAATTTCCACTGGTTTCCTTTTTTACTTTGTCTTATATGATAGTAAACTTAATTTATTTGGGTTAAGAGTTGTTGTTCACACAAAAGAATACAAAAAAAAAGTCATCCCACATTTCTAAAACAATTTTCTGACATTTTACATGGGAAAAATAAAGTATTTGGCAGATTAATCAATAATAAAATTAATTGTGAGTTGCAGCCCCATCCATTTATTACAAAATGTTTTCCTTTTTTTGTGTTGTATTGTCTTGCATTCTATTGGTAAACATATTTGCATTCACTCTCTTTACATTCAGCTGCATTATCATGTAAAGCCAAAATGTTTAATGTGCTATTGGCACAACTTAATATCTTCCGCTAGACATAATGTTTATAACAAGACTAAGAGTCATTAAGATAAATCTTCTCTAGTCTGAAATTTAATATATAATATAATATATATATAATATATAATAGAGTATATCAATATATAATAGAGAACTAGTGATCTGAAACAAGTATTTCTAACATCTTTTTCCACAGAAAAGTTCCTTTGTTCCAGTGCACAAGTGAACAGCCTACACTGTATATCTACAGTAGTGTATAATCAGTAACACTGCCTACATGCCCAACACTCAAATCACCAATATTTGTTCATTCTTCTGTTCCCATGGGCTGACGATGATGAATGTGATTAATCTATTGTCTTTTCTGTACAATAGCAAGCTGCCTCTCAACAGAAACGCAGCGATACAGGGCCAGCAAACAGTCCAGCGCCTTACATCTGCAAGTGAGCCGACATCAAAGCCACCCCTGTCAGAATCAACCTGGTCAACTGAAGCCTTCCCTCTTCTGCTCTGATCCACCATCCTCTTCCTCAGCCCTCTTCCTCCCCCTATCCTCCATCCAAGCTGTTGCCACTATACTTCTGTCTATAATGACCACAGCACTAAAGCAAACAGAGACAATGGACTCTGAATTAATAAGTACGTCTTGGATTTGGCCACGCGGTGATAGCGGTAATTTCCCCCTCGATGGGTCACTCCATTACAATTAGCCTGTAATATTTATCCAGACAAACAAAAGGCCTGATGCGTGCAGGACTGGCTGCAGGGATCTGATGGATAGATGGGTGGAGAGAGAGAGGCTGCTGCAGGTAGAGGAGGATGGATGTGGAGAGAGTGGGGGAGGAGAGGGATGGAGGGACGGACGGAGGGAGGAAATCACAGTGCAATAAGAGCCCTCTCATTAGGGCCTGTCTTTATCACTGTGCAGCTCCTATGAGACGTGGCAGATGAGAGGAGGGAACAGAAGGCCAGGAGGCGAGCAGAGCTCAGATTAGGATCCTTATTGCTATGATAATCATTGTTTGTCATCCAATGCGCACGTTTCACACCTGTGAAAAATGCAGATGGGTTAGTAAGTTAGCGGCAGGGTTGTATCAGTTGGTGTCAGTGTGTGGGGGGGCGTTTCTGCGTTCATGTGTGTATATATGCATTTGTGTGTTTGTAAAAGATAAAAAAGACACCAGTATATATATTTGTGCATGTGAGAGCAAGAGAAAGAGTGTGAGAGGAACAGTGATAATAGTGTGTGTGTGTGTGTGTGTGTGTGTGTGTGTGTGTGTGTGTGCGTGTATGAGTGTGTGTATATGAGTGTGTGTGTGTGTGTGTGTGTGTATTTCTGGTGCATGGAGGGTGCGCACGTGAACGCAAGTGCGGACGCATTTAGAATGAACAAATAGATAAAGATAGAATTAAATAAATAAAGTAACAATCACATGCATTGCTCTCGGTGCCTGGCAACCGGATCTCTCCGTTGCCTTGGAAACAGTTGCTACAGAATGTGAGGTGATTGGCAACCGTGACAACGAGGAGGGAATAACATTTGACCCCGCTTTCTGACGAGGGGAGGCAAGTTGGGGGGTGGAGGGGGAGCAGAGGGGAGAAAAAGAGAGATGGAGAGAATAGTAGATAGAAGATGGTATCAGATAGAGCATGTTTAGAAATTCTGAAGCCGCTTCACTCTCACTCCTTCCTTAACACACACAACCTCTTCCCCCTGGCTCTCACACACACACACACACACTCTTATTCTCACTGATGCTGTAACACCATGCATTCAGACACACATGCACACACACACACGCTTGATGCTTTAACATACCAGTACTCGTGCCAACCCAAACTCACACTCTGCCACCCACCACCACAGCACACACACACACACACACAGTTGTCTTTAGGACTCAACACATTACCAACTAAATCTACACTTCCCCTGTCACATGTAGAATCTGCAGGGGGCGGGTTTGAAATTGCATAAAGGTGTGTCTGCATGCAAGTGTGAGTGTGTGTTGGCTTCATGATTGTTGTTCAACACCATGCACACACTTGAGTACAAATATAATCACACACACTATACAGTACAGACACGTATTAATCAGGGCGGCATTGTTTTGCTCCTAAAGCTACACTATGTGAAACAGAAGGCAGCGTGAAATCACAACCAGCTCCAGTGCCGAGAGGAGAACCTCTCTCTTCCCCCTCTATCTTTTCTCCTCCTCTATTTCCCATCCGATTGCACTTTCTGTCTTTCCATCCCTCTCTTCACTCTTCTCCTCTTTCTGCTTGGCTAAACTAATAAGGGTGTGATTAATGGTCTGCTAATTGCTGTAATCTCAGTTAATTAGAGTGGAGATTCTTCAGTGGTGTAGTGCTTAGGGAGAGATGCATGTTGCACTGATCTGGAGGTACGGATCTGGCAACACTCCACGTAGACAGAAAAAGAGACGTACTCGCTGGCACACTGAATAGTGTAGTACAGTAGCACTATCTCACTCCATGGCTCTCTTTTACAAATCCAGGCACACACACAAATTATGGCTTTTGAAACCGTGGGCAGGCAGATCAGAGATTTAGGTGTCTAACATAAGTGTAATGGCCTGTATATTGTTTGGTCGTCATAGAAATCTTCTTGACTCAGTCCAAAATTCACTGAGCTCCCTCATGTTTCTACTAGGGCTGCAAAAAACTACTATTTTCATTATTAATGAAACTGCCCGTTATTTTCCATTAATGAGTAGATTTTTTGCTCTATGAAATGTCACCTTTTCTCTGAGCCCAATGAGACGTCTTCCTAGTGGTTGTTTTGCCCGACCAACAGCCCAAGACCCAAAGATATTCCGTTTAAAATGACTAAGAAAAACAAGAAATGTTTTCATTTGCAGCAGAAACAAGTGACGTTTTTAGTTGTTACTTAAAAAAGTGACTTGAATGATTAATGAATGATCAATTATATCATAATTAATAACTGATTAATTGACTAATCGTGTTTTCTCATCAAACAAAGAAATAAAAATGACTGGGGTGGGGAGAGAGGACAAACCTTATGTTCACTTTATAAAACAGCAAGACTAACAGAACAATTGTACCTCTGCCCAGTTTGGTTAGACACACGACATGTGTTTAAAAAAGCTTTAAATGTCTTAATGACATATTTTGACATTTTTGAAAACTTTGTGATTAGGGAAGAATGAAATAAAATCTGGAAAAATACCCTCCCCCGCTTTTCCAGAAAAAGTCAAACCAAGCTCCTTCAGCACAAAGAAAAAAACACATAACCTTTTCCCTTTTCTTACCCCCCTCTCCCTCAAATAATTTGTATATAATAAACAAATACAGTTGCATTTATTAAGAATGAATATATATACAGTACCAGTCAAAAGTTTTGGACACACAAACTTTTGACTGGTACTTCTCCAACGTTCAATTACCTGGAAAATGTAGTGTTTTATTGGTTACTTCAGGCTGTACCAATAGAAGTGAATTGCAATCCCAGTCAATAAAACCATCATTTGGATCGGATTGTTAAAACACACCTTTCCCCATGCTGGTCTCATTTAATAAAATGGTTTTCATAACATTTCCAACATGAAATGCAATACATTTAATTAAGGAAGTTCAAGCACTGCCAAGTTAAAATTTTATATGAATAAAAAAACCTGGATTGGATTGGACCAACTGTTTGTGAACCCATCACTTAGTTGAAGTAGTCCATAAGCTCATAGTACTGGCTAGTTTCACACTACTGTTTAACAAATCCATTAAAATTTTATGTCTTGGATGTCTTGGCTAGTAAAGAGTTTAGTGATGGCAAATCAGTTGCTAGGAAACATCTGTAGTGCTATCCAATCAAAAGCAATCAACAATGCAAACAGGAAATCAGTGTAGCATCACAAGCCTGCACATGATAATATATATATATATAATTTAGGGGGCCCAGCAATATGATAAACGTATGTGCTTATCCTTTATAAATATAGATATGACTCATTTACAGTACCAGTCAAAAGTAAGGACACACTTGAATGGGAATGGGAAAGTGTGTCCAAACGTGTGTGTGTGTGTGTGTGTGTGTGTGTGTATGTAAGTATATAATATATATAAGTAGAGATGAATTAGAGACAGAAAATGAGTCTAGATGATTTCCAACAACATCTGTATAGGCCTTCCCCCCCCGCACAATGTAAATCTGAATAGAAATCTTTTTGTCACATAAAGCAACAGATACAGACAATAACGTTATGTTACATACCTATGGAATGCATGCAATTTTGCTCCAATTTAAACTAATGCAACTATCTAGCACGCTACAAAGTCGCAGCTTTTAAATGTCACCCAAGCCCTGTTCACACCAGAAGGTGGAACAGAGAAGTTCATCCGAGCCTTCTCGCAAAATAGGTAGAAGCTTGGTGATGTAGTGACTAGTCACACGGCTAGTCGGCACACTACTGTAGCTCACAAGCTAAAGCCTAATACACTAGCCAGTCGGGAAAATGTTAGCGCTAGTCAATCACCACAGCTCTCCTAGATAGCAAGGCCGCTAACTGTCAGTTACTGTTTGCTATTACACTGTAAACGGTGCAGACCTGCTTGTCAGAGTATTGATGTAGTCGTGAAATGTCACAAGATTGTGATACAGACTAGAATTTCCACATCAACATTACCTGTTAAGAGGTGGCTAAACGAGAAGGAAGAAGAATTGTTTGTGCTTTAACATCCCACCTTAGTATTAACCTTCCACTGCCGTTTATTGTACAAGTGTGAGAAAACAAGAGACAGCCAGCGTAATAATGTACGACATACAGCAACAAACGTACATAGAAACAACATGCAGAACCTGTGAAATGCTTCTTTAAGTAGGCCCTGCTGAATAATGTATGAGCCCCTGATGGGAGTGTCTCTCTGCGGTTTGAGATGGTCATCTGACTCAGTCATGCTGGGTGACCTTGTTAGCCCACAAAGGTTTTCAACATCAACCAAACACAAGAATGAACTCGCAGAGCCTCTGAGCAACTCTAACTAACACGACAACACCCACACACAGATCCCCAGTAAAGATTCAAATCAATACAAACTTGTATTAAAACAATAATAATTAAGGTCAGACTTTTAATGATCATATGTGAAACACACTGCAAACACACGCATGCACATGCAAATTGCGTCCCACGATGAAATTTGTCCTCTGCTTTTAACCCATCCAGTT
>JAVQJD010093451.1:0-18988 GCA_036023655.1 Nannoperca australis | reverse complement strand
CCGGTCGAGACCAACATCCACACACAAAGACCCAACGTTCCCACCATGAGCAAGCACTAGGCGACAATGGCAAGAAAAACTCCCTTTTAACAGGTAGAAACCTCGAGCAGAACCAGGCTCTAGGTGGGCGCTCATCTGCCTCGACCGGTTGGGTTGTAAAGAGAGGAGGGGGAGCAGGAGAAAGCAGAACATACAGTAGTACAGTATAACAATAATAGCAACATTGGCGGTTGAGCAGGAACACAGGGGCAGCAGGAGCAACCACAGATTCAGACTCTGCAGCAATATGTTGTTAGGGTCTGTATGTGTTAGTCTGTAATGTGTGTCAGTTTGTCAGCATCTGTATGTTTTAGTTTGTAATGTGTATTGTGTGTTTGATGTCGTCTGTATGTGTTAGTCTGTAATGTGTGTGTTTGTCAGCATCTGTATGTTTTAGTCTGTAATGTGTGTGTGTCTGTTTGATATCGTCTGTATGTGTTAGTCTGTAATGTGTGTGTGTTTGTTAGCGTCTGTATGTGTTAGTCTATAATGTGTGTGTGTGTGTGTGTGTGTGTGTGTGTGTGTTTGTTGGCATCTGTATGTGTTAGGCTGTAATGTGTGTGTGTGTTTGTTATCGTGTGTGTGTTAGCGTCTGTATGTGTTAGTCTGTAATGTGTGTGTGTTTGTCATCGTGTGTGTGTGTCTGTTATTTGTGTGTGTGTGTGTGTTTGTCAGCATCTGTATGTTTATATAATGTCTGTGTTTGTTATCGTCAGTATGTTAGTCTGTAATGTGTGTGTGTGTGTGTGTGTCTGTGTGTGTGTGTGTGTGTTTGTTAGCGTCATTAGGTAGGTAGATTGAGTAGGATTTAAAGCCATGAAATGAATGGCTGAATTTGACATGAAAATGGTTTGCAGAATGTACCATGTCAAATCATTAGAAAGCTGAATCAAATCAAGGGTAAAATGACACCTTAAGACCTTATAACATTTGGAGGTCTAGCTACTGTTTATTAAGCTACTATTACCATTTACATTGTGCCAAGTAAACTTGAACAAATCCTTTATCTCATATAACAAACCACATAAATATATTATAATCAGACAACAACTTTTACTGTCTCCATAACTCAGCAACAGTTGTAGTTATGCTAACCATAGTCTACATATAGGAATACCTATGTGAATATGGATAGGATGTGTTGAACTTATTTTGAAAATGTTTTTGCTAATTTGAGAAATCTCAGATACAACAACCAAAATTAAGTTAGCACTATCTTTTTTTGTTGATGATTTTTAAGGTACATAAATTAAATACATAAATTAGGTTTAATGTTAATGTATTATGTTCCACTTCATTTCTGATATGAAGACAAGTTATCCACAATACATTTAAGAAATTCAACTGCACACACAGTGGTAGAAGAGTCCCACAGGAGTTTAGGGCGAAGCAGGTCAAGGCATTGCATGCTAGCTTTAATGTTAACAAACATTAAACAAAAAGTCCCACTTCAGAAAAGCTCACTTACAAATATCTCTGGACTTTGCTGTCTTCATCACAATGTGCTGTAGATCCATGTGAAAAACAAGCCGTATGTTCTCATATCCAATATTTTGCTAGCTAGCTATCAACTAGCATATCATTAGATACATCTTTAATTCACGTTTGCCTGCTTACTATACATCTCCACAGTGTACTGTACAGTTACATACAGTTTTGAGGTAAAGTTGCGTGTGTACTTGTAGCACTCATACACTTACACTCCCCTCCAGCATGTATAGCCTACTGACCTCTCCTTCGTTTCAAACCTACAGTTCCTCTCTTGCCCGCCAGTGAGCGGTTAAAAACCAGTTAAATTTGACACACTTAGTACTTGAGCTTTTAAATGTGCTACTATATACATGCACAACACAACATTTGAGAGAGAAATATTGTGCATTATAGCCTACTCCCCTATAAATGTTTGATAACTTATATGACTAACTAATATAACTAACTTGATTCAGGTTAGGCCAAATTATACAAAATAGTTTACAGTTATCAAATATTGTGATTTATGACAATGAATCTTTGTATAATGTATCAGAAATCAGAATCAGAACCCCTTTATTAGTCTCGCAGTGGAGAAATGTATGTTGTTGCAGCAAAAGTGTACAGTGCAGAAGTACAGAATGTACAAGATAAGACTTCATTAAATCACAAGAAGAATTCACAAGCAGTATATAAAGCACTTAAAATAAGACCAAACTTTACCAGATGCAACATTAAAGTGATGCATCATAAGTTATTATCCAATCCAAATAAATATTGCATTTACAGTTTCAAAAACTCACTGTTATACTGAATGCTTGAGCAATGAACCAGGTTAAACACATCTACTGATTAACGTAGCACAAATTAACTTGATGATGCTGTGTTGTCAAACAGTGGTACTTCATGTACATTTACCTGAATGGTTTGGTCAGTCTGCATAAAAAATATAAAAAAGAGACAATGAACTGGTTAATGCTTGAACATACAAAAGAAAAAAGAAAAAGTACTTTTTGGAGCCATACGTGATTAATTGCCAAAGTATGCATATTATTATAGCATTGGTAATTAAATCACATTGGTAACTGTACGAGTAATATAGTAAAGTAGTAGTAATAGTATATTTTGCATCTATATAGACAAAATATAGACATATGCTGGAAAGCCTCTGATGTAACACAAAACTAGAAAGTGGAGCTCATCAGTTGGTTATAACATTATAGGAATGACATCAGTATTTCATGCCAAATGATTTTTAAACTTGTTTACACCTACATTTAGTGTGTATTGTCTGAGTTAACTGCTGATTATGGTCTACTACTGGTTATTATTGTCAACCAATATTAACAAATAAATAAATAAATGCAAAACATTAGTAAATGTGTAAAAACATTGTAGAAGAAATGACACAACTGTGACACTGCCTGATCTTTTGCTCATCTTTTTATTTCATGATTAATATTCACATCACTGGTTAACAATTAATCACAATAAACATCTCTTTCATACCAAATATTCAGAATTGAAGGGGGAGATGAGCTCTATCTAATAGGACAGATGCCTGTAACATCCAGCAGTTTGTTGTCTTCTGCATGCTCTTGCTATGGTGTTGTGCCCTACAGAATAATACAGCATACACTACAGTGGACCCACTCCACGGGACTGAAAAGTAGTTTACTGCGCCTGTTTCCTCTACATTTGTAATGACAGATTTGGACATGTAGCTTGAACCCTATAAACAAAGCTGGTCTAATAAATAAAATCAATACAGTACAATATTCATCATGTACAAAGCGGTTCAGAGTTCTAATGTTGTGCTCTCCTTGATAAACAAACAGTTTGAATATTGGTTTTAATGGGTTACCATCTGGTACTTGCTGTATATGTGATACAGGACACAAGTAGCAAAAGCTACTTTTCAGTGCTATGATGCTGACAAGCCTCTGTAGGTGGGAGACACAGCTAGGGGGCTCCAGGTGCATATCTACCAACACTCCCTCTTATTCTGGATTAAACGTTTTTCCCAGTTACATTTCATGCAATTAGCCATCTCTCTTGTTAGGACAGTTCAAGTTCATATTTAATGTAGGTTTGAGCTTAGCCGCTCAGACACTGAGAAGGTAATTCGGTCCAAGACTTCTTTTATTTCAGTCTTGTGTTGGTAAGTATGTCAAGGTGTCTATACAGGAGCTGTCTAATACAAGACATAACTTTCTACCGCATGCCAAAAGACTAAGCCTGGTTAGTCTAACAGGGGGGTGGCTGTAGGCGGGAGAAAGAGCTGACCAGTGTGTGTCAGGTGTCACATGTAGTGTTTTTCAAACCCAAGTGGAAACCAATCAGATTTCAGTTTTTTCCCCTGTTTTAATGAACTAAAGTTTGCCAACCAATTCTGAAGTGTTCTTTTGTTTTCTGTGATCTTTCTGTACTGCTTCAGTTAAGTTATATATCAGACCACACCAAACACAACACACACTGCCTCCCTTCCTGCCCTTCAATTTGAATCCTGTTAATAGTATTTCCATATGTCATCTATCTTCCAAAACAAAACAGAGACAAACCTCATACATGTATTCATAATCTTGCATCTTTAATACATTTTAAAAACATTCTTGAGACTTAAGCAGCCCTTTTCTTGGAGGAAAAAAGGCAGACTCCAAAAAAAAAGTACACTTTTCCTTTCCTATGCTTTTAATTTTATAATACCATTATTAACCTTAACAGTAACAGGTCTATGAACCTGCAAGCTCATTTGTCAACATCCACAACACCCTGTTAAGAAGTAAGATTTTTTTTTTTTTGTCACTTCTGGAGTGATAAAAACATGGTGGAATTATATACAACGGACAGTGTGAGATACTAGTGGAAGGGTGGTATTCAAGCACTATAACTAAGAATCAAACAGTCGTGAACGGACATCAGAGTGAATCTGTTTATTACCTTTTGTCCAAGCTGCAAAGCTGCAACATTAAGTTTATTCCACAAATAACCATACAAGTGAATACTAAGTACTAAAAACATAAATTTAGTCTGAAACCCTCACTGTCAGCGGTTTAAGATGCTGACCATGTCCGGGGACCTTTGTGGCATGTCATCACCCATCTCATTTCCTGTCACCTCTAAACAAAACTGCTCTTCATCTCTGAAGTAAGATTAATGGAACTATGTTATAAAAAAAACAACAACACAATTTCCATATCGAGGGCATTAATAGGTGTATATAAAGTGTGAAAAATTCTGTGATGTACATTTTTTTAAATTGGGAACTTCTGCCAGTTCTTATTATCACTGAAAATCACTTAGTTAACATACTGGATGCTAAAGGAGTGACATTCATTCATGACAAAACATTCTATCAAAGGTAGTTTTGATGCTAGTCCTCTCTAAACAAACAAGGCTCTTCAAAGTTCAGTATGGCCCATTAACTGACTATAAACAGGAACACACCCACTTGGGAAATGTGAATTTGTAGCTTGGTCAGAGAGTAATAACCAGTGAATGTTGACAGGAACAACATGAGGGCAGACTGGAGTGTTTTTATAGCCAATAGAACAACACCGATGACCAAAGTTCCACTAAAATCCTCTAAGCTGACCAGTAGAAGTGTCATCCAAGATTCACCACATCAGGTCATCCGGTCATATGGTAACATACTCTTACACTGAGCTTCCAACACACATTAAGACTACAACTTGTTCCTATTTTATATACATAAACTACTGCCTACACCTATCAAAGTGCTTTCATCCCTTTGTTCTTCTGTTCCTGAAGAAATATTCACATTATCATTTTCACATATGATCCACACGTTATGTATTATGTTTAACTTTTAGACAATTCATGGAAATGATTTGGAGGGAACAGTACAATATTAAATATGCTTATATGGTGCTTTTAGTTGTCTAGTCTTTACTTTTGATTATTTTATCACTTGCTCTTTGATTATCATAACTTTATCTAACTACCAAGACTATTTTGCTTCCAAAAGCACACGTGCACAGCACACAGTTGACAATGTTTTACCAATACACAGTAAAGCAACTTTTATATCACTTCAGTGCATCAAACAATTTACAGGACTGTGTTCAAATTGCACACGACTTTTGAGTTTTAAGGGGAACTCTACATAATTAACATGATTTTGATAGTATTTACTATTCCAGACACAATAATATAGTGTGGCCATCAAAGCTAGTTTAAATGACAGCAGTATGTAACTTTACATAAGCTTCTCTAATGGTGATGTAATGTTTCTCAGTCAGCCTTTTAAGTCTCAGAGCCAGACTATCAGTGTTCCAGAGGCTAAGCAGCACTCTCTACAGGATGGATGCAGTAGTAACACTTCACACATCTGACAACTACGGCAACACCCCACAAACACGTCACTAAACCGTCATAGTTTCAGTGGAGACCGTCCCTGCCTTAAATGCACAATGCATAGACAGTGAGTAGATAGGACCTTCTCCATTAAGATGGCCGCTTCTCGTCATTTTACTGCTGTGACGCATAACAATGCTTTGATTTTGTCTGTTAATCAAAGTCACACCACAGTGTTATTTTAATAGAATCTAAAATGCCAAAACTGAATTTAGGTGATTTCATAAAAGATTACAAACAAGCTGAAAAACCAGATCATTTAAGACATTTTACGATTGTGGAATCTGAGCAAAAATAATGTTCCCTACAACTTTATGCTTATTTCTCATCAACAATTTAATTTATTTTCTATGACCATTTTAATGTTCTTATTACTTAAAATGTGGATCTCTATTTAACAAGGAGATACTTGTTCACTAGAAAGACAACTCAGAGCACCACTGGATGGTCCCAACTATAGTATTTACAGGCCCTTCTTGGTTCTGCCTTGTTGAAATACTGCTCCATTCATGGCATTTTTGGAGCTGGGCAGTTCCTGCTGTTCAGTGTACTAAAATATTTTCTTTAAGATTTTTATATTTTTTGTATAGCCAGTGATATCCTATACAAAACAAAGAAAAAGCAAAGACTGAACATAAAAACCAAAACCAAACCAAAAATGTAATTAAAAAAACTATTTACTTCCATATATTTACACAACAATAACATTCAAATATATGCCAGAGACAATCTGTTCATGTGCAGTAGTCACCTCACATTGCTTGTCACAGTCACTTTGTGTGTTGAATCTACTAGACAATCTGCCCCTATTAGAGACAAGTCTCCAATAAATAAATTAGTAAATCATTAAAACGTTGCAAAGAAAATGCCAGCTTCAAACTTGCCATGAATGTAACATTATCCCCTTTAATTTACAGTCCTTCCTGCAAGTAAACTCACTGCTCTCTTAACTTGCTGTTAGCTTCTGTGGTTCTTCTCTGTCTCTGTCCGTCTCTCTGTCTGTGTATGCACAGGTAATAGGAGGTTCTCCCCACTAAAATCACTGTTCTGCTGTCAAAGAGTTGGAGTGATCCACAGGAAGAGGAAATAGACGAGAAAGCGGCAGGATAAGGTAAGCCTATGATGAACGACAATGACTATGATAGGAACAACACACCGACACAGCTCATCATTGTTTTAACAATATCAGCATAGACCAGCAAAACACAATAAAGAGTTGGTTTAATTGTAGAACAGAGAAATGCTTCTATGAACAGCATACCGTTTTTATTTTTAGGGTGCTGATTTCTGTTTGTATGTGTGTATATGTGCTGATTTCTGTTTGTGTGAGTATGTGTGCACGCACACCAACAAGCATGTGTGTGCTTTCCTGTATATATCTGCGCTTATGTGTAAGTGTGTTTGTGTGTGAAGTTAGCAGGTCTCACAGAGAGGATTCTAAGATACTAGTGGGAGGACTTAAAGGAGGGTGTGGCTATCTAGCCCCACCCACTCCCCACTGGGGTGAACCACATGACCAGGAAGTGCCATATTGGGAAAAGGAAGGATCTGTCTGTCTCTAATAGCCACATGTGAACTGTAAATACTAGACACAGCTCAGGGTGACTGCTGGGGTCCCTCACAGGAGGGTCTATACTGTAGGTGTATGAGTGGGACTTGGGGGTTATTGGATCAAGTGATTAGACAGTGTGGGATCCAAAGAGTTATGGTACACGAGAACAGGGTTGCATGTGCTTTGGCAGAACTTGTCTGAAGACTGAAGGGTTTAGTCTTATGCCATGCAAAGGGTCAAACATATTAGTATGTGATCTTATTTAGAGATAAAGGTTTAAGGGTTTCTAAGTCTTACACTGATGTTTTGGGGGTTAAGGTGCTTTTTTATTTTTTGGTCATTTCTAAAATACTTTCAACAACCAAAACTGAGTAGGGCTGCAGTACAGAAACATCCACAATAGTGTGTGGACTTGTGCTAAGATTATGTGAACAGGACTGTAACTGCTCAGCTTCCTGAGCAGAATGTGAACTGTTCAGTAAAGTAACACAGTCACAAGTAGTGCTATCACACTTAATATCCCCAGAGGTGGGTAATATACTCTACAGACCTGTGTGTACTAACACATATTCAAGATATTGTGTTGCACACAAACTACTAACCACTTGTGGGGCTCTAAATAAAGAATATTGTGTTGTAGTAAATAAAGGACCAGTCACACCAGAAAGTGGTATGGAGAAATGTATGCTCGCTTCTTCTCCAATTACTATGTGGTTCAACTAGCTTGGTGACGTAAAGACTAATCACAGGGCTAGATGGCAATGTAGCTGACGAGCTAACCGGTAAGACCCTAGCAAGCAGAGGAAATGCTAGCGCTAGTCAGTCCCAACAGATACATTTTGTTCTTAGGACTGTACATCATTTCAGTCACTTACTGAAGAAGGGAAAAACTCTCAAAGCTAGTAAGGCTACTAATAAAGCAAGCTTTTTTGACATATTTGCACCATGACTCCTGTCTCATAATTATCTGCAAATTATTCCTCTTTTGTGGAGCAGTTTATACTCCAACAAAGGTGGGTAAATAAAAGTAGTTGGTGTAACACAGCTAATAATCTAGGATAGCTTCCTGCATTTTGGACTTTGTCCTTCAAAGAACAGCACTGTTAAGACGGCTTGCTATTGGTATATAGTGGAAATTAGCATGTGAAAGTTTAGTACCTTGCATGGTTTTACTTTGCCCACGTGAGCAAAACCACTGATCATGGCAATTCTACTGCAATAAATGAATTTTTTCATACATTTTAACCAGATTTTTAAACAGCAGCCTGTGACATGGTTGTTGACACTGTCTGCAATAAGAAAAGTGCTACATATAGTATACTGTGCATTTATGCATTCATGTTCGTTGACTAAAAGGTGCAGCAGCTAGCAGTTTAACTCCAAGGTTTAACAGTTACCAGAATAGGTGAAATACTCCTATTCAAGAGCACTCTTCCAGCTTGACTTTGTATTCACTCCTTCAGGGTCAAATACTGTGATCTTAGCTTCAAGATCAAATACCTGTCTTCAGTACCAAATCCTATTTGAGCCAAGGCTACCCAGAGAAGCAACAGAGCTCGCTTTATGCCTACATTTCTTGATGATTATCGTGCAATAATCACATCATTAAATTATGCTTCTAATTGTAGTAAAAGTCATCTGCTTTGTTGTGTCCTCTAAATTTCCTTGTGAGTACTGTCAATGAATGCAACTTTTCTTGAAACATAACACAGGAATTGTCTGACATCCTAATACCTCCTGCACTGACTTTCTGCACTGATTTGGAACATTGTAAAGATCTATGTCCAAACTTCTCCAGTTGTACCCCCTTTTACTCTAAGCTCCTGTTGTCTGCACCGATCACTGCTAATTGTGAGCATCATGCCATTAATAGTCCAGAGACAAAGAAGCATTATTGAAATACATTTTGGGGAGACAAACTGGTGCAATGATACCAAGAGATGTAACTGGAGATGTCTGATAAGTGAGCTGTAGAATAGTTAGACAATGTGCAGTACTGTAGATACTGTAGATTTGGAAATAATTGCTGGCTGGCTGGGAGGCTGGAATGTGTTGATTTGAAGCAGACTTGAGAGTATTTGCCCTGCTGCTGCCAGTAGCAGGCCTCAGCTGGTTAGTGTAGTCTGGGGCGAAGTGGACGTGGACTGGGAATGGAAGTAGGATAAACATTAGCATTTGCATAGGGCTAACAAGATTGGAAGATCATAGGGACCATAGATGGGCTTTAGAAACCGAGGTCCAAGGTTGTTTGCGCTATAAGGGCACGTTTTAAAACAGTAATTAGACTCGTAGGTGGAAATATTCTATGAAAAAACTGGCTATGCCCAGTATACTTCCATATAGCATTGACTACTACTAGTGGGTTTATTGCATTGAGGTTGTTAAATTTGGGGATTGACGTTGAAGTCCTCTAAATCGGTGCTTACTAGGGAATTTTATCAGTTGAGACAGACAAACAGCAAACAGCAGTGCTCTTCTCTGTGGTGGGCAGGGCCAAAGGTCAACCCAAGGGCGTCAAGGGGTCAAAGGTCAGGGGTGGTAGCAGGAAGTTGGCAGGCAGACCCAGAAACACTGAGAGGCAATCGGTCAGTTTGGTGCTGCAGTGGGCGAGATGAAGGGTGGGGCCAGAGGGAAGTGACTGCGCCGTGGTAAGTTGATTGGTCAGTGGATTGGCAGGTCGGCGAGCGCCATGCGTGTCCCACCAAAATCTACAGGTCACTGGGACTCAATCTGTGGAGGGGAAGAAACTGGATTAGAAAGAGGGTAAGTAACCAGCAGAAAAAGAGAAAAGAAGGTGAGAAAAGGAGAAAATGGTGATTCTGAGACTGGGGTGGAAAGTTCAAATTATACCAGCCAGATGGTCTCTAGCTAACAGGCTGTTAGTGTCTAGGGCAGGATCATATAATATATGGGCCAAATTATAAAACAGTCCTGTTTTTTATTGTATTAGCACTACAGCCATCCATCAATTAGGCAGAGTTTGGCAACCGCATCGAGTGGCAGAAGTCTGTTGTCCTTCTGAAGTCAGGGAGTCTGGAGGCCTGCTGCAGTGCCTGAGATGAATGTATCCACTAAGACTGGCTAATCTTTTCTCTGTAGGTTTCATAATTTTATTTAGCAGCAAAGTGTCTGCTATTTTTACCACCCCACTCTAGCAGACACGTAGCAGAGAGGAGGTATACACACAAATGCATGCATGCACACACAATATCTACTTGTCTCTGAAATTGACTGATTGCTAAACAGCAATTGTCCAGTCATAGCCACTGTATCTAGGCATATCAGGCCTGTAAAGCGTTGGATTTCTTTACATGTTAAAGCTGTTTACATGGGGCTGTAGCTAGAGCAATAATTGTAATCTTAAGAGTCTGGAGGGGAGTATTCTGTTTTTCCACCTTTCTAATAGCAGATAAACAGTGTGTTTACTTCTGTCAAATTTTGAGTGGTAAGTCTGCCATCGTTAACATTCTAAGCTGCATATGTGCTATGCAAGAATGCAAAGCTTGACAAGCATAGCAACAGTAAGAAAGTAAGGGGGACGTAGTTTAGAAAAGGGTCAGCTGGTTACAATCACAGACGAGCACTTGATTGCTTTTAAAAGTTATCGTGTGTATCTGTGTTTACACCCACTTGTCTCAGGGATGCGTTTGTCTATGCTAAGTGGCTCCCTCAGTCCATCTCCCCCAAAAGGAGTAGGTGTGGGCTCCTTCACCCCATTCTCCTTAGTAACACCTCCTGGTGCTGTTGCCTTAGCAACACCTGCTGGTCCTGTTGTTGGAGCGCCACTGGGGGGTGAAGATGTCTTTTCCTCTGTTTTCTCTTCCTGTAGCCAAATATAGGCACACAAAAGGGAAGGAACACACACACACACACAGAGAGAGAGAGAGAGAGAGAGAGAGAGAGAGAGAGAGAGAGAGAGAGACATACACACACAAAGAACACTATGGTTTTTATGATTTTTATTATACTGTACTATCTTATGCTACCACACCATCTAGTGGTGTCAGACAGTAAAAGCACAATGAGTCAGCAGAACCAGAGAAGTTAACTATCTGTTAAATGATAATGACTGTGTTAAAGTGTGACCTTGTGTCCGTTGGTCTGTCCGTTGCCTGGCCCCACGTTGTCCAGGGATCCAATCTTAGACTTAGCTTTAATGTTTAGCTTATGGGACTCAATCTTCACATCACCTCCACCTGAGGAAAAGAAGATTAGTATGAGACCAGCATAGAAAAAAGAAAATGGAAGAGAATCAAAGTTTTAAGACCAACCCGGCTTATGTTTTATGTTGTCCTTGGAGCCACATTTGGATGTCACCTTGCTCAAATCAACCTTCTTATTCAGGATCTGCACCTGGGGACAAGGAGAGATCATTAAGTAGGCTCTTATATTAACTCATAAAGACGCCATATCCAGTACAGTGCATTTATACTTCAGTGTCCACTCTATCCACTTTAGAAAATCACTGTCAGCCATTATCATGCACCTGGTGTATAGAGAGGATGACATTCTAAACAAAACCATGGAGTAGTAGGAAAAGGGATATAACACAGCAAATGCTACCTACCCATGCTTTATTCCCTACTTAGACCTGTATGATTGTTACTGAAGGTGCCTTTTTGTTTTGTTAGGCTGGTAAATAATGCTCCATTTATGCAGATAAATTGGGACAGGCTATAATCGAACAATGTGAGAAGGCAGTTATTAGACTGTCACATCATGAGAGTGTGTGTTCAGGATCACAAGGAATAATCCTGATTAGTCTGACAGCAGCTGGCACTGATGGATTTTAAGACCCGGTGACCTGCCTGACAGTGTGTGATAAGATCAATCATTTGCATATTTGATGACCCTTAATGCTGGTCAAATTCTATTAGAAAACAAACCAAGATTAGCTTTGATTGCCCGACAGACATTAGAGCTCTGCCTCATTTTATAATATAAATCAAATTATTTGAATTTTAAACAGCCACTTTAATGATTAATTATGTAATTTTAGACTCAGGAAACACACCAGTGACTTCATTAAATAAAGAAAATGTTGATATTGGTGCAACTTTTCATTGTGGTAATTCTACTGCAGTACATGAGCTTTGTAGTATACCCTTGTACTGTAGTATTAATACCTAATAGGAGTGCATTTTGTATTTGCTTGTTTTATTTGGAACATGCTTTGAAACATACTTTTACATGTGTTGTATACAATGAAATATTACATTTACATGTAAAACAACAGTACACAAAAAGGTATATTACTAATGTAATCAAGGCAGCCAAGAAATGGACAAGACAAAGTAAAAATTAAAATAAACATCTGGGTAATAACAGTACAACGGTTAAGAGGTATTGGGCAATCATGGGCAATGTGACATTTATATTGCAGCATGACAAAACATAATTACATGATAAAATAAGATTTGCAAAGGAAAGTATTTTATACTGTATCAATATGTCATTACTGATTTCTGCAATCAACATTCCAACTATCTGATTTACATATTAGTGTTGCATATTTCTTTGGCAATTGATACAATTTCTGTAAGCTTAACTGTGTTGTCATGACTACAAGTGGTGACCCAGAAGGCATATTTCAGGGTCCACAAGAAAATGAATCCCATAGCTTTGCTGAAAACTGAACAGTTGCTGATACTGTAATATGTGTGAATGGTCCAGGCTATACTTCTATTTGATGCCTTTACTTAGACAGTATACTGAGACAGCAAAGTGGTGATTGTGAATTCAGCCCAGGAATGGGATTTGATAGTGCAGCAGGTGTTTGGAGCAGATGGGAACAACATCTGGAAGGGTGGGCAGAAGGACCTGTGGTCATTGCACGTTAAGTGAAATTAATCCAAAATGCAAACAGTAAGACCCATAAATGTGCTAATTACAGCACATTCATTCTTAGTTACTTGTTTGATATTTGATGTTTGGTATTGTTGTAGAAGTCCAATTGCTTCTAGCCCTGATGGATTTATAAATCTGTGTGCAGTATACTGAATATAAGTTAGTCTAATATGATTTCCAAAAGGTATCAGATCTTGATTGGTTAAACAAGAGTGAAAATGGTGGTTTGATTGAGCCTTTTTCAAGTAGGGTAATACTTTAGCATTGAGATGAAGGCTAACAGCTATGTCTGCTTCTGCATAAATACAGTCCAATCAGGCGCAATAATATGCATCCAGCCAAGATGAACCAAATATACTCTTAATTCCTCTTCTATCCCTTCATGACAAATTTGTTATTTTTGTGGCTGGAAAAAAGGAGATTGATCATAATTTTGTCAAGACAGCTTGAATGAGGCTAAATTAGCATACAACTTGATATGCATCCACCCTAATCAGAGACTGCCCCCAGCTCCAGCAGTACTTACATTGCCACCTCCAGGGACATGTTTGATATTGTCCTTGGAGCCACAGCGGGACGTGACATGGCTGAAGTCCAGCTTTTTGTGCACTATCTGAACCTAAAGACAGGCAGGCAGACACACAGACAAGCAAGGAAGTGAGGAGATAGAGAGGTAAAAGAAAGAAAGAAAAAAAGAAGGAAAAAAGAAAAGTATGACAGGCAGAGAAGAGCAGATCAGCTGGCAGCTTGAGTTAACAGGAAACAGAGTAGCCTTGCTCTGTAAGTATGGAAGAGATTCTGTCATTCAAATCTAATGATTCCTCCTACATCTATTAGTTCAGTGATTGGCTGCTTTATGCAAAAACTTAATCAGAACAAAATTAGGCTAATTGGACAGATCCTTATATTATATGTTTGTAGATTGTCACAAAAATGAATGCTGTAGAGTACCAAAAGTACCAAAAGATGAGTATACTGACTGAATGACAATGGAATGCTTCCATAAACTAAAACTGATCAAGCCCAGGACAAACACTGGAGGAAGAGACAGAGCACATGCAACAGAATATAACACAGGACAGTCAGTGATTTTGGGTTAACACATGCTGTTCTTAGCAGAGAAGCAAGATGTGGAAGGCAAAGGATGTTCCCTTTAGATAGTTCAATTGGACCATTAGCCTGACTAAAGCACAAACTCTGAGTACATATTGCATGGTTTGCCACAATTTTCTTAAAGCAACACTCTGACTTTGCAGTTAGACCCATTGGTCAACCTAAAGATTAAGTGACAACCAAAATAATTCATGTGGCACCTCTTTGATATTTTGACTTTTAACCAGTCTACGAGCAGGGTAAATCATTTTGCAGTAAGGGTCATATCACAGAGCCACCAAAAGCTTAGGAAAAGGATAAACACAACATTATTGAATGAATGAATGGATGAGGTCAAGTTGGGTTTATAAGGAAAACCATCAATACAATAAATACAAAAAGTACAAATTAAGTGACCAGTAGAATTAAATGATTTAAAGTTCAGTAGTGCCATTGTACTGGAGATACATGTGAACTGGTGTCCGTTGGTTTTCACAGTAGGAGATCTGAAGCAAGCTGAATATCTGTATCCAGATCCAAGTCCATATCTCAGTCACTGCTAAGTGTCTCTGAAGCAAAAAAAAAAACAGCAACCAGGCCAAGCAGCTTTTTGTACTATTCCTTTAAAGTATTTTAGACCACGGCAGTTTTGAAAATAAAAATAGACACTCCTTTATTTTCTTAGGCATTTTCCAGTATATGCTCACTTTAATCACTTACTATACAAAAAGCATAACCTCACTTTTGAGATAATGTTAGTTGCTTACTGCCACTCAACATGATGCAAAATGAAAAGTCTGCATGTAGCATTGGAACTATTGACCTACAAAGGACATGTGAATGATTTTAATCTATATATTGTCTTAACTGTTAATTTTCTTAGGCACTTGATATATTGCTTTAATTATGCCAGCTCACATTGGTTACCCCCTCCCCCACATTCATGACGTAATTCCTTCCCATGGTGTTGTAATATCAGTTTCAATGCCTTTGTGGTTGTATTGTTAAAAGCCCTGCAGCAGATGTAAGACGCCTTCCTCCATTCCCACTGTCTGTTTCACCAGGATGAAAATGGCATGATGACGCAGGTGGCACCAGCAAAGGATGACTCACAGAGCAGTTAGCGCATGTACGCTTAATGCGTGAGCACACACACACACACACACACACACACAGTGACATATAAGTTTTCCTTTCTCTATTTTCTCTTTCTAATAGCACATTGTAAGCATCCTAATTGATTCAGCACACCTGTAGTAGCTGCAAGGTTGTGTCTCCTTGGTTTTAATTCCAGCCCCAAAGGGACACTGCAGGATTCAGTCACAACAAGACTGAACGTTTCTAACCAAAGACTACACAGGGTCATTTTACTAATTTCCTTTTGTGCCTATGTGCCTTGTGCACTCTTCTTCTGTGCACATCTGTCCCGCAGCTGTGTGCACACTGTCTGCGACCACTGAGGTGTCCATACTGCAGCACTGTCATCCTAGCAATGTGGACAAACTGCAACTATCAAACCAGGAAAAGCTGCTCTTTTGTTGTTTGTATGTTAACACTTTCACCAGTGGCATTTGCCTATTATTTGTTTCTTGTACTTGCCTCCTAGTCCTAGTCGTCTTCAAAATATGCCAGCTTCCTTTGTCAGTGGTGTGTTTTGGAAGCAGTTGAAAGAAAATTTGCTTGGCTACATGGACGCACAGACCAACAAGCCACAGAGCCACACACAGCCTGCAGACTGCAAACCACAATGTTTCACATTTCAAGATGTATGACGTGACTTAATTGTGAGGGTTAACAGTGGTATGAGCAAGAGCATGTAGACTGCTGCAAAAGGCATGTAGAGGCCATTTGTGTGTTATACAGTGAAATCACTGGGAGAAGTCTTTAGTTGCAGTAAACCAATTTTCATTGGAATTCAAGCCCCGGAAAACATAGGAACACATTGCTGCCACTTCAATCAGTTTAACTTTGTACAAGGAGTAACATCTTGGTGCAAAATGAGTCATCAGTCCCCAATTGGGTGTCCTTTGGAAAGTGTGGATATACAGAAGTTTAGATGTTGGTATTGGTGAAGTAAGAAAAAGGTTGTAGTTTGGTTGATGTACTGAACAGTATATGAAACTCAGCGTATGTGCATGTTAAGGTGTTTTGAAAATGAAAATTAGAAGGAAAAAAGGAATTTAGACTGACTGATACTGATCTGCTGCAGCATATACAAGAGGCACTTTGCAAGCACAAGAGGAGATGTTTGTGTTTTTACTATATGCACAATATACATACGTTTTTTCATGCATTTTCGGGGTTGGGTGACCTCTAGAGGTAATTACTAGCGCAGTGACAAGGACATGATCCATAAAAACTGCTTATTGTGTATGATGGAATGGCTTGGCAAGCTGGAAGTGCTGCTGCTGGGTTAAACTGAGTCCCAGTGCTTTTTTCTCTGGATACCACATAATGCAGTAAAAGCAGTGTGGTATTAGGAGCTCACAGAACCACTTAGCTATGCCTCATGACACTGCTGCTATAAAGTCTTTGCTGGGTTGTTTTAACATTCATTTTTGTGTTTCTGTTAGTATTCAGGGAATCCTGAGTTGTGGTATTCCTTTTTTTGTTTGATATGTTCCAAAGTTTAAGATAGGAATTGACTGATGCTGGTTTCCAAAAAGGGAAGTTGATGTTTTAAAAAAAAAACACGTAGCTAACCTTAGCTGCAGTATACAGTACCTGGTACGGTACTGTATGTTGCTGTGTAACTGACTTATTATTACTTTTTTCCCCCTGCTACTGTTACCCTAACATGCAACAGATAAACATTTTTATGTTATTAGCATGAGATAAAAAGCACATGGCACCTTGCTAGAAGACATGTTTGTGTTTTTATGTTGTTGTCTATGAATGTATTATAAGAGCTAAATACCAGGCTCCAAGATGGCGCCCATTTATTAGCATGAAATTGCCCCCTTGTGCAGCCCACTGTACATTAATGTCCCTTTCCCTGGCCCTGCTGGCCGTTCACAAGGACTTTACCTTTCCAAGGCTCTATCTGCGGTGAAGCTGGTGAGTTTAAGGTGTATATGTTTTCCAAATATAAAATCTTGGTTTTAGAAATGTATAACACAAAGAGTAATAATTTACCTTGTTTACAGTTTGTCCAACAGTTTGACAGACTGTATATTATAATGGCTGTCTGTGGGTAAAATGTGTTTCAGTACTGCAGTTGCTCTCTGGGACAACTATCTTTTGGTCAGGTCACCTAATGATAATACAATTAAAGACTGGGGAATCTTGGGAAATCCAATATGCCAGACTTTGGTAATTACGACTTGTGGCCACAGTCAACACAGTTCAGTTACAGGAACTAATATATAAAAAAATTTTGTCTATAGAAAAGTCACGTGCACATTATTTAGATGTATTTGGTCATGGCCATGCTGGAAATGTTTCTTTCCGTCTGCTTTCAAAAAGACATATTGTTGGTGTAATGTTGGTAATATTAGTCATAATGAAATAAAGGGCAAACTACTGTATGTAGAATGTAGAATGTAGAATAGGCGGTGCATGTGTTGAATGCAGAGAGAAGGTGGGAAGATGTTCTTGTGTGTGAGGTGTGATGGTGTATACATTGTAGGGACTCACTCTGGTCTTGGAGGCAGGGGTAGAGGGGTCGGGTGTCTTGTTGTTCGGGGTGGAGGAGACCTGGGGAGAAAAGCAGGTCAATACAACCTCCATCCAACCACACGCCACAGCACAACAGGGTCAAAGAGCAGGTGGAGGGGTGTGGACATGAAAACTGATTAAATGGAGGGAGAAGCTGAATGAGTTTGTAGTTGGACCAAGGCATTCAAATGTCAGAAAACTTGAGCAGGTGGAGCACTTTTCAAAACATAACAATGAATTTAAGTAGATTAGTATCAATAAAATACAGTTTATCCTGTGTTAGTGACAAGGGCCAATCAAATATCAGCACAGACAAAGAGTGGAAGAATAATTAGACAACCACATAACAAGGGATCAAATAAATAGAGGATGGAAAGGTTGTTAGACCAATAATCTCCTGTTGAATGGAAACTGTTAAAACACATAATAAACAAGCCAATATTAGTATCATAGGAGACCGAAAGAGTCAGTGCCATTTATTGTGATGCATGGCGATGATGTTTTTGTATGTGTAAAGTGGCTTCACTCTGAGAGACAGACAAAAAGAGTGGGAGGATGTCTTTGTAACAGAAGGGAGACAACACAGTTCAAACTGCCAACGCAAAACACAGACACACGCACACATCTGCCTAAAATAGTGTACATTGCCAAAAAAATGATTTGTTTGATTCTGACAACCAGGGACGCTGCATCATTTCCCTGTAGACTGCTCTTTTATAGTAACAGAAATATATGAGGTTAGGTCAGTTTCACAGAACCATTTTGAGATGCAACTATGGCTCCTTCTCTATACTGATCTAACTTTACACCAACAACGACTTTAGGTTGTTGCTAAATTGTGCGCATGCGCTTATAAGTGCGTGCTGCCTGATACGGTTGCTCCGCTCGTCTTACTTGCTCTTTTAAATCTTTTTGTTATTTAACTTTGTACTTATGGGTTTTTTGTTTGGTGTT
>JAVQJD010093446.1:0-27049 GCA_036023655.1 Nannoperca australis | reverse complement strand
TAAACTGTAATGTATGAAAACAAGAGACTGTGTTGTCATTATTTGAAGATGTTTGTGTGCCATGTGAAAACTACAAAAGAAATACTAACACTGATAGACCACTGGTGGGGCCACCACAGTCACATAAACCCCTCTTGCTGCGTATCATCCATCAGAGCCATCAGGCTGCTTTGGGAGTTAGAAGGTAACTAAAAATATTCTCTAGAAGGTGAACAGGCACTAACAGGCACTCTTTCACAACAATGGCCCGGTGAACTGAATGAGGAGGATTCAAACGCGCAGGCACAGATTTAATTGCGCACCTGTTCTCTGGGCTGAATGTACATCCAACTTAAACTAAAAATGCTGCACGCGGTGAAAAGAGACATTTATTTTGTATATTTTCATCTGAATTGCGACATGTTGCAGTTTGTCTTACCTCTTTTAACTGTGGTGAATGCTTTTGTAGGTCTATCACTAAATGTGCATGTTGTTCAGCTGAGCACAAACCTTTTCTAAAGATCCCAAGGGTTCTAATTATTTCTCACATTTCACACTAAAATCTATGGAAAAGTATATAAAATGGTGCGCAACACGTCCAAAAAATGTCCTATTCAATTTAATTGTATAAAATGTTGAAGCTACCCAACGGGGAATATAAAGGGAACATTGGGTTTCAAGACACAACCCTGCAACCGTACAAACAAGAAATACAGACACAGAATACACTGTCCTCAAAACCATGAACTTGTTTACCCAGAATCCTTTTCAGCACAGAGCAAGCAGAGCACCACAGCAGCAAGAGAGCAGAGAGGAATGTGAAGATTGTTTGTTTCTCGCAGCACACACACACACACACACACACACACAGAGCTGCTTTCTTATTAATTTACTCTGTCTCGCATCTTTTTATCAATCTATCTATATCTTATTGTCTTGTCTTTTCAAATTGCCCTCCATTATCCTCTCTCTTTCTCTCATTCCTCTTGTTTTCAATTTACCTCATTGCTCTTTTATTCATTTGTTCCTCTGTTGGGTCTCTCCGTCCCCATTACTCCCTCTCTGTCTTTTATAATCCACTCCCTCTTCCCCTCGTTATCCTCCTCTCTTCTTTTGTCTCCCCCGTCAAACTTCGCTTTTTGGTCTCACGTCTCATTCACTCTCACTGTTGCCCCCACCTCCTACTTTTCCTTCTTCCCAGTTGGCAGATGTGAAGTGTGACAGCAGGTCTATAGGAGAGGTCTGATTGAGCACACATACAGACATCATTATTTACACTACAAAGCCCAGGCTACAGATAGAGCGACGCAACATGGCAACACTCTGACATGAGAGTCTGCTACCACGACAACACGTCAGTGCCTGGCAACACAGCCTTGCCATGGTAACAAGCCACAAAATCTACATTAGCTGTACAAAAACTAATATTTATGTCAGATATGAGACTCTGCTGTTTTGCATACACAGCCATTTTACTTTTTATAGTCTCAGGGGTCCTCAGCTCGAGCCCTTTTGCTCTACAGAGCTGCAGGTCTGTGCTTCCTTGCACTTCATCAATCAATTACTGTCACAGTTGGGCCACTGACAGTCACACCTAGTTACCGCAGAGTAAATCAGCTGGTGTTTCACTCTGGTGGGGGCTGCAGGCTGGGAAGACTGGGGGACTTGGATGTCACCTCTTCTATGTTAGTCACTCTCGGGGCTAAAGGACGCTCTGCCCCCACAGATTCAGTCTAGTCGCAGTCAGCAGAGACAAAGTGTGTAGGACGGATGTGAGATTGAGCTGCTCCCTCAGTTACAGATACACTGAGCTTAAGAGTTAGAGGCAGATTGTTGAAATACACACTTCATGTCTTCCATTGTACTCATAATCAGAGACAGAGTTTCAAAGCTTTAAAGACTGACTGAGCAGAGATGAAGGGCTACTGCAGACATCATTTAGTTTATAGAAAGCCAGTTCTTTCAAAGCCTGTATAACATCAGTGTAAGTAGAAAAGTCCATTAATTAGTTTACTTTTATATTTGCTTGTTAAAAGAATTGTTTGGGGAAATATCTTAATTTGCTGTCTTGCAGAGTTAAATGTGTAGATTAATATCACTCATGTCTGTACTGTAAATATAAGATGACAGCCAGCAGTTGGTTAGCTTAGCTTAGTATAAACACTAGACTCTGTCAAAAGGGCTCTGTCCAAAGGTAACAACATCTGCCTACCAGCACCTCTAAAACTCACTAATTACATTTAATCAATACAACAACTAAAGTGAAAAAAGGACATGTTGTGGTGTTACAGAGGGTTATGTGCAAGATTATTTCTTGGCTAAGAGCAGTTGCCAAGCAACCAGCGGAGACTTCAGGAAGTGACTGATCTTGGCCAATAAATAGACCAGCACATGACGTCATCCTAAAATTAAATATTTTGTACAGATTAAACAAACAAGATATAACTTGTATAACAGATATTTTCCCCTGTTTGCAGTATTTAAGCTAAGCTAAGCCTGCTTCATATTTACCATATCAAACTTCTCATCTAACTCTTGGCAAAAAAAAAAGTTTTTTCCCCAAACGTCCTAAAATGTCGAACTATATCTTAAACTGCAAGGTTCCAGGAATGGTGCAGCTTTGTGAGTGCTGGGTATGAAACTTCAATACTTTATCAGTACAGAGTGAATTGTGTCTCTTGCTGTCAAGCAGTCTTTACTCATTCTTTAATCAAGTGGTAAAATTTTCAGTTGGTTGAAGAATTTACAGTTCTGTCATTTATCAACCAGAAATGACAAACATTTACTGACTCCAGCTTTCAAATGTGAGTATCTGGTACTTTTTTAAGATGTCATCAGAGAAACTCTGATGGGCATTTTTTACTGTTTATACATATGAATGAGTAAAATGTAAAAGAAGTGATTTACAAAGCAAGGCAACATGCAGTTAACTAAATCTCCTTCACAAAAATTCAACCTGATAAGCACAGAGCCCATTCAGGTTAGAAACAGCTGCATAAAGTCTGGCGTTTCTTCCATAAAGTGTCTGTATGTCAGGACCACTAGCGGCTGTAAAGACAACTGTGTTACTCAGTGGATCAGCGTCTGGTGGAGCTGGTGCCTGGGTGACATTGAGAAATTACCCCTGTACTGAGGTGTGTCCTGTGGTGATGGAAATCAGTCCTGATAGGCTGAAAAGCACCTTTATTAGTCTGCAGAGCTGATCGACGCAGGACGACAGTGGGGGTCATGATGATGCACACACAGAGGTGGTGTGTACTGTTGGGTATGCTGTATGTGCAGGTGTGTGTGCGTATGAGTGTGTGTTTGCGAAGATTGACCAGAGTAAACAGTTGAGCTCTCTGAGGTGTCAGCACTCACTGACCATCACAGGGCGAACCGCTCACTGAGCACCTGGCTCATCACTGCACATTACTCTGATCTTAAAAGTAGCACAGATAGAGACATAGGGGAAGGAAAGGGAGGTAAGACCAGAGACATGAACACAAAAGGCTTCAGAAGAAGCTCATTTTGTGATTAGCTGGGAGATTAGCTAGGAGAGGAAAAAGAGATGAGATGACACCTGTCCAGAGCTTAACACAGAAAGCACTTTGCAAACATAACCAATTCATTAATCATGTTCAATATTTGCTATTTTCATTTAATAAAATTCATATCATTCCCTCGCAGTTTCTTTCATCTGTGGAACAACACTAATCCTGTGTGCCAATCAAACTGCAGGGAGCACAGAACCACATCAAAGCATGTCAGCCAGCCCTTTAACAAGAGCAAGCCAACAGGCAAATCAACCCTTTAAGGAGAGAGTCCCTGGGGGATGATGTAATTCTCTCTCTCACACACATATAGAGGCAAACACACAGAGAATAGTATGTAACATTCCTATTATTTATCAGCTAAGCCCATTAAATCTCGACATAAAAACAACAGTTTAAAAAAAACACTGATACACTTGTGAGTACACTCGGATTGTGAGTACATAGGATGCCACAGACACACACACACACACACACACACACACACACACAGAAATCCATCATATCTATATCACCTCATCCAACTTCACTATTATCACCACGACAAACATCCTCAAATAACTGTCATCACTCATCTTACTCCCTCATCATCAGTCGCAGTACCAAATTACGGTTGAGGCCCACTCACATTCATATTAGTAACTGCAATCTCCAATCAATAAACAGGACTTAACAATTGATAACTAATATAAATATGAACTCCAAAAATATGAAGAAATAAAAACTGAACCTACACATTTTTGATGCAAAAATCTAATATTTATTTAGCCAGTCAATTTAAAGATCAAACACAGATGGAGGTGGGAGAATTTGGTAGCTCACTGCAGTGACAACTTCCTTTGCTGAGGAACTCATCACAGATGAATGTTCATTTGGAGGTACTGATTTTGTCCCTGTGTATTTATAGTAAGTGCCCATCTGATCGCACATTTTCAATAGCATAATGAATGAGCACATTGGCAACCATGTTGTCCGAGGCAAAAGTGTGAATGTACTAATGACTGTGAGGAAATCAGAAAAAACTGCAATATAAGGCTTCAACTGGCAGAGACACATTTACCATTTGTACTCGTGTTCCTTTGTTTTAACTGCTTTTATTTTTTCAACTCTTAAAAGTAATTTACTCTGAAGTTCACATCTGCATCAAGTTGTGACAAGTGACAATGATTTTTATTGCTAGAAAGCTTTTTTCAAATCCCAGTTCACACTTTCAAAACTCTTCACACAATAGCACAACAGCACTCTAATGACCAAACCATGAGGGATTTAAAAAAAAATCAAATACACTGAGCAAAAGTTAGTAAATTATTCAATTCATTTTCACTAAAGCTCAAACACCAGCGTTAGTGCCAGCTGTGTAGTTCTACAGAATTTGTAAATGTTTGGGTTTTGAAAAAATGTCCAGACAAAGCACGAAAAAGTATTTATAGAGAAACTGCTCAGTGACGTTACGGTATGGACATAAATTGACCAATCACAGCAGATTCCAATCTCAGATTAAAATCCTTCAAGGTCTACAACAACCTCAATTTTCTAAACTATCAATAAGCAGGAGAGATCTTTGAAGACGAGACTTTGAAGAACAAATCACAGAGGGAACAATATCCTCTCATAGAAAACTTCAGACATAAAAAGTGATGTTGGTGAGAACTTGTGGCCAAGTGAAGTAGACCTGCTTAATATATTATGCATTCACAGTAGATGTACCATTATTTGTGTACTGCAAAGTGGGTTGAAAGAACAAGAACACATTAATCATCTACATACAGTACATCTGTCGATACAACCTTTATTTATGTTGTGATATTCTTGAGAATAAAACACTTGACATGTTGACATCGCTCTGGTAGTATAAGCTGTATAAGCATTTTGCAATGAATAATTCTTGTTTGCATTTGCAAAAATAAACGACATAAATTTTACATTAAGAGGACTGTGCATTAAATTTGCCGGCATTCATTAGGGTTAAAAGGTACAAATTTCCTCACATCATCACGATAGCCATCTTCATTACCGCTATCATTATCAGCGGCGTCCGTCAGCCCTATCACCATCCTAAGCATCTTGGCCATGTTCCTCATCAACATTTTTATCTGCTCCTCCTCTGCAGCCTCCAGAGGAGGAATCCCTGTCGGAGGTTGCGAAGCTGCAGGGCAGCATGCGTCCAGAGCAGCGGATGTGAAGTGACAGAAGCTGCAAGTATTTATAGGCTATCTGAGCAGAGAAACGTGCCGCTCACTGTTGAAGCTATTTATAGAGCTTTTACTGATGCCTCCGAGTAGAGTGGAGGGGAGGAGATGGTTCTCCGGGGAATAACTTACGAGGCTTCCTCATATCTCCCTCTACCCCCATTCAGTGCACGTCCGCCTTCTACTCCCCACGTCTCTGCTCTGCTCATCCCTCCATCTTCTTCCCATCCTCTTGCATCGGCTCTCGCCTTCTCAATTTCCACCCTCTCCACTCTTTTCTTCCCTTCCCATCTATCCCCTGCTGGCCTCTTCCCCTTTACTACCTCTCCTCCTGTTCTCTCCCCTTTTTCCATCTTCTCGCAGAGCCTCTTTGCTCATGTCAACATCCATCATCCCCCCCCCTTTCCTTTACCCCACCTCTCTGCTTCTCCCTATATATCTTCCAGATCTTCTCCCTCCTTCAGCCCCATTTCACTGTCTTACACACTCAGCTCCACTCATATCAAAGAGGCACTCAGTGTTCATATGCAGAAACATCTAAAACTATTCCCTATATTCCTCAACAGCAGGTGCTCCGGCAGAAGCTCAGACTCATTTCCTGAAGTGTTCAAGTGATCCCTGCTAATGAAATGGTGCTGGAATCCCTTTTTTAATCTGAAGTTAGACAAATCAAACAGTGACAATTTTATCAAATTTTTCAACTTGAAAACAGTGATGCCTATCAAAGGTTTTATTCCCCTCACATCCCTCCCACATTTTACTCCTCTTGCCTTTTTGTTTTCGTCTGCTTAAAGCGTTTTGCATCAGTTCACCATCAGTCAACAATGTCACTATCCAAGTAAAAATGTGACTAAGTCCTCAAAGTGGCAGTGCTGTTAGTGTAAGTGTGAATGCATGTGAAAAAGAAACCTGCAAATAAGTAAATATTAACATACAAATGCAAAAGCAAACACACAGACGCACACAGCAAGCATCCTGGAGGCAACAATACAACATGTGAACAAAGTTATAAATATCAGATGGCAAATTATCACATTCAATTCATTATTTTTCAGGGGAGAATGGCCAATCCTTGAGCCAAGTGATGTAACAAGATGCAGGAGTTGATGTCAACATGTGAGCCTTCTAGCTGTATGAACACACACACACACACACACACATACACACACCCACACTAACACATACACATAGACACAGACACACCTCCTCCCACGTCCTTCAGTGTGACAGCATGTTGTGATGCAGAGTGGCGTCTGCTTGTCAAGCTGACAGACTCGCACTGACAGCATGGTCAGAGCGCTGCAGACACGAGAGAAAAACACTGATTTTGTAACGCTCCAAACCACAACAACAAACAGCCTGCCGGGCACGAGCAGCACGGCTCTCAGGACCATCATCCCTGTTTTTTAGGGTCTGATGCTGTGTCACTCTTATGGTTGAGCAACGCCGGCTCCTTGGTGACTACCAGGAAGTCATGCAGCAAATGACCTGCTGACCAAAGGCACATTAAATCAGGTCAGTGAGATTAAGACAAATTTGGGGAATCTATACCATAATATCACATGTATTTAAATGTAATTCAAATATTCAGCATATGATTCAAAGCTGCCGTGCAGGAGGTCTATGAGTTGGAATTTCTATACTTTTCATTACACCGTATCAGCTTTGTTAAGTGATAGGCAGTTAATTATGGGGATGGCATTACCACTCACACATCAAAGGATAACTCTTTCCATTCTCATCATGTGAAAGGCTGAAAGACGGCTATAATTGAAACGTGGTGACAAAACTATGGTTCATGCTACCATAAGGGGCCCGTGTCATCCACAGTGCTGAAGTGTGCGAGGACCTGCAGTGTTGAACCTCAGCCAATCCCCATCACCTCAGTTGTCACCCTGTCAGTCCACCTTTACTGCACTATTACACAGCCAACAGGCTGAGAAAGGTCCAAGAAAGGAGAGGGAAGGAGAAGGAAAGTGAAAATGGGATAGAGTGAGGTGGTGACCAAAAAACATCAACAAGGAAGAGAAGGAGAGAAAGAGGCAGGGGGAACATGAAAGAGAGAAAGAAGTAAAGTAAGAAGTAAAGTAAATCGGTGAAAACAACAGGAGAGAGAGGGAGGGAGGGAGGGAGGGAGAGAGGAGAGTAAAAAGAGGGAGAGAGAGACTCAGGAACTGTGCAGCTGTGGGAGCGTATTAAACAATCACTTCTGTGTCAGTGGCTCAACACACCGGCAGAGGACATCTAGTATAGTCCTAGCTTTGCTTTCTCGTGGTTCTGTACCAGAACTGGTCTCTTCTCAAACTGTCAAAAGGCCAGTTGATTCAGCTCAACCACCTTTGCTTGCAAAACACCCAGACAACATGAGGTTATTAACGGAGGATACTGAAACATGTCAGACGAGTACAAAGCCCTTTACCAAACATTATATCACAGCGCACCGATCTGCATGCTCCATGAATGTGTAGTCTGCAGAGTCAGCCACCAGAGCGGCTTCAGTCTCCAGAGAAGCTGATTCACGAGCTGCTCGGTGTATTGACAGCAGGCGGAGCTGCTCGGGGCGGCATCCCCTCATTGTCAATCACAGCAATGACATTGTCCCCCAACAGGCTACAGGCACACACGTGGATAACACAATGCGAGCAAAGGCTCGCACGTCCACATGCAACCCAGAGGCGTGATGTGTGTGAGCGAGGATTGGTGTGCCCAGCATGCAAAATTTCTCAAATACAGAAAACATCAAAAGAAACATCTTCCTAATGTATCAGAGAGGGTGACGTGTTATATTATCTGTGTATATCTGTGTGTTTTGTGCATGTCTAGCGTGTGCTGAAGGGGGGAGGGCGTCAAGGCAACACAAGCCTCGAGACAAGAGGGTGGTTGCCTTGGAAACCTCAGGCTGAGAGCTCAGCAGCTGGACGATTGAGGGAAAAGAAGGAGCGATAGACGGCAAGAGACGGAGAGAAAGGCCGTGTGTGTGATGAAAAAATACAAGGGCAACGTCCCGAGGGCAAGAAGGGAAAGCTAAAACAGAGAAAGAACCAAATAGAGCTGGAGGTGGAGGAGGAGGAAGGGGGAAATTATATCTATGAAAGACAATAAAAAAGACAATTACAGACACACGGTAAGGCAGAGGACAGGATAGGATCAAAGACGAGTAAAAGAAAGATTGATGGAGTGATGGAGCCCAGAAGAAAAGAGAGAGGAAACAGAGAGGCGGGGTGATGTGGACTCACAGGGAACTGTGCGGAGGTAGAGGTTGTCTCTGATGATCTGCTGGTGGTCGTGGTCCACTGAGCCTTTGGAGAAGCGCAGGTTGAGGTAGTGCCGCAAATCCTTGTCAACCACTCCCCCTAAACACAAACACAGGGAGACAGAGATTAGAGCTTGCTTTCATTTGATAACATACACGACACACAAGCCTAGCAAGTGCCATTTTGTTGGAGTGATGTCCAAAAACCTTATTGGTTTTTGTTTCAAGATATTAAAGATTGGCTCTAGATCAATCTTGATGCAATTGACGCTGTACTGGAAACAACAGAAAGGATTCCACTACACTGCAAGAACAAGCAGCCTGCCCAGTAGGCCAGGGACTACACACTGAGGAGAAAAACTTTGCTCAAACCCACAGACCTTTTCAAAAATTTCAGACGGTGAAGAATAAGATTGAAGATGAGTTTTTAAATAACCTTAAATGTCCTTAAGGAGAGGTAATGGGGGAGAGCTGGGGGCATTAAGGAATAAAACAAGCTTTTGTGGTTGAATATGAGGCAAAATGGCTTAATCAGATTGAAAGCTTTCACTGATTTTGCCACCACAGCAGAACAGCAGAGGCACACACACACACACACACACACACACACACACAGAGATCATGGTAATTGTGTAAATCAGTGATCCCCTTGGGGCTAAATGTGCGGTGTCAGCAGGTTGGGTGACAAAGGCCCACAAAGGACAGAAGCTCACACACCACCTCTTCTCTCCCTCTGTCTCTGCTGATTATTTGCTGTACAAGCTGTCGTCCTTCCCATTAAGTCACTGAACTGAAACACAGTCAAATAAATGACAGACAAAAGTGAAGGCAACATATCTGTGCTGCACACAAACTGCATGGTAATGTCCATGAATAGTTTCTCCTCCCTTCATCCCAAACCAAAAAAGCCCAGGAGGACGAGAGGAGGAGAACTTATTCTCAACATTCAGTATGCAAGACTATCACATCCGACAGCGATGAGGTTACATACCATGCATTTACAAATGAAAAACGTGTCTTCTCACTCATGCATACTCTAGCGACCTCCTACCAAATTGACTTGACAGCGGTTGGCCTACCGGTTGAGATAAATGCAGCATCTACCCGTCAAAGAACATAAACCGTACTGTCGGAGAGGAAATTCTTTACATGGGCTCACACACAGCACCGACTGTGCGGATACCTGTATGTATGTTGCTGACACAGGTGACTGTGATTCTGCTATAATGAATCTCTTTGGAATAGCATCTTATGTAAACTGACACCATTTTAGCAAGGATGTGAAGCACTGTGAATTGCTTCACAAACAGCAATGCTAGAAGAGAGGGAGAGGAGAGGAAGAGGAGAGAGACAGAAAACAAAGGACAGGATAAAATCTTGATTAGCATTACTAGGACTGTCGCAGTTTTCACATCATACAGCTATGTATTCAGGCATAGGCCATATCTTTGACATGCTTAGACACTGCCACACATATTAAGACATGCACACACACACACACACACACACACACACACACATATTATATATATATATATATATATATATATATATATATATATATATATATATATATGCAGAGACAGATAGAGAGACAGACAGAGTGAAGAGGACGGCAGTGCAGGCACGGCACCTCATCAGCAGCTAGCCCAGATGTTGATAAAAGCAGTCCTTTCTCCACAGGTATACATCCACAGACAGCCTGTCCTCCCAGGCGTCCTCTAGCCTTGCAACCAACCACTGCACATCTTCTGCCGTCTGGGTGAAACCTCACTGTCCTCCCTCTCGTCTCTGCTTCTCCTCCGCTGCTCCGGCACACATACAGCACCTGGCTGCAGCCAATTTTAATCCCAGAAAAAAAAGCGAGGATGAGGGGGAAGGGAGATGCAGAGAGACGCGGAGAGGTGAGGAGAGACGACGACCGTCGGGAGAAAAGAGAGGAGAAGGAGATGTGCCAGTGGGAAGCCGGGCTCCAAACAACCTGCCAGCGGATTGGCCAGGGAGCTTCCACAATCCTGCAGCAGCCCCTATCTGCTGCTGCAGTTACTGCACTGGAGTGTTTGTGCATTTGTCTGGTAAGAGTTTGTGTGTGTGCAGGAGAGAGAGAGAGAGAGAGAGAGAGAGAGAGAGAGGAAATAAATGTTTATGTGTAAAAGCATTTGTAGATGTGTGTCTGCATTTCTGTGCGTGTGAGTACACCCAGATGCTCCCTGACATTCCTCAAATACTCTGTGTCTCGCCCCACCAGATGCTCTCCCTGTTCGACCTTGTGTAAACGTCACTGACTGGAGAGAAATACTGGGAAACGCAGCAGCAGCATATGTCACACTGAGGTTACACACACTCATACGCACACGGAGGGCTGATGAGCTCACAGCTGCAGACGCCAGTGAAGATGCCTTGAGCGTTGTCTTGGGCAAGGTCTGAATACAACCAGGAATAAACAAACACCAACACAGAAACACACGCTCCTGATATGGGTACTCCGCTCAGGGCACAGCTGAGTGTGAAGTAGAATGGATGTATTTAAAGTAGCTTTATTGGTATAACTCCCAAAATAAGAACATTTAGTAACCTCAGAGTTCAACTCGATGCTGTAATCACCACAGTTAACTTATTATGTGGCTGGCTGCTTCAACAAAGCAGGAAGAATATTAGGGGAAGAAAATTAGATTTCCAAACATTGTACCCCCCAAACAAGGTGTAAAAGATGACAGCCACGATCAATCACAAACTCATCAAGGCAGACAGCAAGTAGTGACGCTTCTGCTCAGTGAAGCACTGCATTAGTTCATGCAGGCCACAGAGCCTCCTGCCCATCAACTGACAGATCAGCTGATCAATAAAAAATCCCCAAAACCCACTTTAACACGGTGGCTCATTCAAGCTGCTGGCTCCTCATTCCTCTCAGAGCCTCCACCTTATTAATCAACACACTGCAATGGTACGATGGGGTCTCTATGAGCTTTTCTCTGTTGAATTTATATGTTGAATATCTTGTACTATGTGTCCGCTCTGTTACTGCTGGGTGACGTTAACTGTGCTCCCGCCGAGTGTTTAGCATGCTGCCTGGATCCAAGTGTGGAGATAGATAAAACGGTGTAACCATTTCGGCAATAAATGGTTCAGACTGCACGACAGTGAACATCAGGCCAAATCTGGTGAAGATGTTTAATCAGGTAAAGCTTCCCAGACAAGACAAGCCTGGGAATCGACAAGAAGTCAGTTTTACAGAGAGAGGTATGGATGGGTGGTGGCCTACACAATATAATCTAAAGGCCAGCTCAGACCAAAGTTTGGCGACGAGATGTTTTAGAAAGTTGCAGGAAAACGTTGCAGTGGTGTGAACGTCTCAGCTCGACTCAAGACAGCTGATGGTATCGCCTGCGACTAAGCTTGTCGGCTGGTTTTAGAACATAAGGCACAACACCTGTTTTGACAGCCAATCAGATCGTCAACAGGTCATCTCAACTCGTTTTTTTATGTTTTTGCCATTTATCAATACAAGAAATGCAACTGTAGCATGTTACTCACTATCACTATGCTCTTTCATATTTTAAGACACTACAAATTATATCCAGCTAAAAAAGAAAGCCGGAGAAGTTAGTAGTCAGAACAATTGTTTTATTAATTTTTTGCTACAATCAGCGTGAACAGATTTAATTTAATTGGTTTTGGTACTATCAATGTCCCGATTCGTGGAAAATGCTTGCAAGAGGCAGGAAGAAAAGCCTTTTGAATTGTTTGCCAGATACGCAAAAAGTATGTGGAAAAACAATAATAAAAGGAAATGTTAAATATGAGCATGTGAATTTCTTTTAAATAAATATTAAGTGAGAGCTATAAGTTTGTCCCCATTCTTGCGTGAAAATATGGCACAAGCCGCATTCCATTCATAAAAGAACAACAGATTTAACTATCCAGGAAATGTGGCGAGAAAGAGAAAAGCGTGTCATGAAACAGAGGTCTAGACTCAAATGAAGGACATTGCAGTTTAGGTGACATGCGTCTTAGCCCGTGTGCCACCACAATGCCCCCAAATCAGCATTTTTTTTGCGTGATGATGACATATTTGTCCTACAATGCAATGTGAAGCAGAAAGGCAAGGCATTCATTTAAAGCCTAACTCACAAAAGCAACTCTGCCATTTCAAATGAGAATACAGAAAACAAAGAGCCTTACTGATAATGATTGGATATTTGTTGCATAACAAAAACGGTGTGTTCATTTATTGCCCACTAACAGTTAAAAGAGTGCACCATGAAGACATTTTGCAGCTGGGACACCCTCGTAAGTAAATCTAAGACATTATTTTGAATACTTTTGAATATAATAATTGGTATTTTATTACAGTAATCAAATGTTCATGGGGGGGTCAGCAGCAGCCCTCCGTAATAACAAGGTGCTGTTCTTCCACTAATGTCAGTGGTATAAATACCAGAACAATCAAACCAGAAACCCACACGCTTGTTTTGGTATTTAAAACACTTCAGTAAAGAGCCTGCGGTTGATTTCACTTATGACTGCTAACAGAAACAAGTAGATCTGACGTGACTCCATCACTGTTACATTTTGCTGCTGTGGCTCTAAGACTCTCTCTGAGCAGCTAGGCCAACTCCATCCAGTCAGAAATGTCTGGTTAGCTTTTCTTTATAATTTCATTTTTTACATAAATTGTTTTGAAATATAAAAAGGAAATGCAGCTGGCTCTTCATCTATACACGGCAACCACATTTTCATAGGAGAGTAGCTTCAATTTCAACATTTTAATTTGCTTGATTTTGGCATTCATCTAAACTCCAGAATGAGCGTGAGGTTAATATGGATGTATTTTTCCATTTATTTCAGTGTTAGTTATCTGTCTGTGATTAACTCAGGAGTAGCCTACCTTTTCATTTGTAGACAATGTCAGTGATTGTAGGTTTCAAACAGGTTAAGTCAGGTATAGAAATTAAGCTTGCACTGACATTTGGAATCATCTTCTGATCAAAAACTGCAAACATACAAATAAAATCTAAACTTAACAGATATTATCCTTAACCAGTTCTTAAATATCCAATCTTAATCCTAAATTTAAGACCTAATCCAAACTAATGCCTTGTAAAATGAGGATCAAAAAGATCTTTGCTTAAACAATCAACACCTTTGCAGGCTGTTGTGTTCTTTCCATCTTTGTGAGGACATTTTTATGGATAAATCGAAGTGCAAGAACAATTAAGCTGCAACATAGCAGGCCTGATTATCATACAACTTTCCTCCCAGAGGAAGATAAATAAATTGTTAATCCTGCCCTTAACGCCCTCAGCAGGTCAAGATTACACTCCAACACCTGTCACTTTATCTTGATGAGCCATCTAGTTTGAAACAGCACCTAGCCTGAGGCTAACAAGCATGTAAAGTGCATATTGTTTAATCAAAACAGAAAGAGTTTACCAGAGTCTCACCTGCCAGACATTTATCTCTGCTGTTCTTTCTATTTTCACACCATACTGACATTTTGTCCCTACTTTGTGGCTGTGACTTTTATTCCACTAGCCATATACTCTAGGCATGTTTAATTATAATACTTAAACAGCTTTTACCTTCTGCACTGTATTTGATCTATGTTTCTATTTGGCCTGGGTCTCAATCTTCCACTTTTATTTGATGGTAGTGTTTTGATGTTTGGATCAATCTGCAGTTTTTCTTATATATTCATTTTATTGCTTATATTTGATCATGTTCTCAATGTATTGTTCTATTGTTTGGTATTATTTTCATCATGAATTAATCTGACGATTGTTTTCTCGATTAATTGAATAATTATGCAGTCTATAAAAAGGACAGAAAATAGTGAAAATGCCCATCACATGTTCCCAGAGTCCAAGGTGACCAAAAGTCCAATATTCACTTTACAACACAGAAATGCAACAACTCCTCATATTTGAGAAGCTAAAATCCTAAAAAGTATTACCTAATCGCTTCTGGTCTAGAAGGTTTTAGCCTCACTGAAATTGGAACAAACTGCTCACACTGGCCTACAGGAAAAAGAAAATGTCAAAAGAAACGGAAAGCCAATATAAGAAAAATAGTTTGATTTCCTCTAACGGACATGTTACATTCCACATGCAGCACGTACTGCTGAGAGCTGAATAATGCTTTGCATTGTTTGTATGTACTGCCATGCGAGGCTTTGGGGAAGAGCAGATAGATGTAGCAACTAACAGGAGCCATTTTGTTTGATTTGGGGAGGCATAATTAAGTCTGACATGACCACTCTCGCAGGAGGTTGAGGGAAGAGGGAGGCAAAGTCGTGCCACATTGATTCTCCAAGTTTCTCTCCTCACAAAGTTTAACTGCCCAACTCTTAAGTGCAAACAACCATGAAGTCACGCTTCATGAACACATGCTGGCATGCACACACACACACACGCACACACACACACACACACACACAAACACAAGGAAAAATGTTCACACATATGTGCAATTAAAACCTTATAATCGGAAGCACACAAGAGAAACAGTGAGGTGTAAACATGGTGCAACATCATGTCAACATTGGCTAGGCACTCAATACTTTTAATGTCAAAAACACCCGTCATATACAACTGTCCTTCATATAATTCCTGTCTTTCTCACACACACGTAAACACTTCCTCCTTTCCCCTATAACTATAGCACAGATACACCAGACACATACCACAAACACCTGATCAAATCCAAGAGACAAAGGCACACGCCGCTACCACACTGAGTAAACTGGGGGTCTGTCTAGCTGGTTAAAGGCTGAGATCTGATTTGATAGTTGTGGGCATCTGGGGAGAGCTGAGGTGAAGCAGTGCTGTACCCGAGTGGTTATCGTGGAGAACAAAACTCGGCGAGAGACTTGAGTGATCGATAGCTAGCCCATACTCCCACAAGAGGTCACACAGCCTACAGAGGAGTACAAAACTGCAGGGCGGGAGTCAGCACATATACGGCTGAACTTCTGGAACACACACACACACACACAGAGGAATATCTTTGCCTGCTTCCTAATCGAAATTCTGCTCAAGATACTGAGCATAGCAGAAAATACATTTCAACCTTTTCATGCCTCTCTGGACAAACACATGACCATCTTCAGCAAATACCACCTGGGTAAACTACTGGACATACAGCTCGACACTGACGATCAAACTCAGTCCATGTTTTCTGTTCCTTTTCCATCTGTTTGTTTTGCTTATGACCTGGGGAAAACAAGTGGCGTGAATGTGCAACTGAATGGACCTTTTTCACAGCAGACAATTTGCCTTGGCAAACACAGGTGCAACTGACAACTAACTGCTACACTGCAAAGAGTTGGAGCCATCATCAGTGTTTTTAGTTGCACCAGTGATTGGTCCTGCTATGACAAGTGCTGTGAAAAATCTGATTCATTGAATTAAGAAACAAGAGTGGTGTGGTACTAGAAAGGCTATCAAGATGCAAAACATATCACCTAAAGCATAAGAAGGATATTGAAGAAAAGGTGGTCTTCATCACTCAAATTCCCCCCACACCAAAAATCAGACCATCAGCCTGTCTTGGCTGATGGTCCAGTGCTGTTTGTTTGTTTGTTTGTTCCGTGCACTTCATTACACCAGCACGAGATGTAGCTTAAACAGATAAGGAACCGTTACAGTGACGTTACTTGGCTAACGTTTGGTTACCATTAAATGTGAACAAGCAAGTACAAATAAACCCAAAACTTTAAAATGTTGTACTTTGTTGTCATTTTTAGATTTCACTCTTGGGGTTTGGGGTTTTTTTGAGCTGACTATGTCCAATAAAACACTTCACCTCTTTGATTTCTGAAATTCCAAACCAAATAGCTGTTAAAACTTGTGATTGTTTTAAGCTTTACAGGATTTTTGTGTAATTATTTTCTGTTCATAATCACTTTTTGGCGCGACACCGAGACTTTAACGTTATCATCGATAGCGTCAATTTCCGTCTAACTTTCATAATAAGGGAATAACAAACTAAAAGCCATAAACCAAAATTAACTTTACACAAATATGGCATCAAAGCAATCATGTATGGAGTTAATTTTCAAATATTATTAAAAAGGTAATACGTAGCTTCTTCTTTTTACAACCAGTTGTTAACACTGCTGTACAGTTTAAATTATTGCTTATAATCTGGAACAATAACCTCGCACTTTGCTCTTCCTTTTATTCTTTCGTGTCTTTTCTTTCATTGTATTTTCTTTTAGTATGTAGTACACATACACATGTGTTAATGACACTTGAGCATCTAGAGCACAAAAAACTCCATCTGGATAAATAAAGCTGCATCTTATTTTAAATTGATTTATTTAGTCCTAAACTTGTTCCTTGTGTCTTCTTTTCTAAACTACTTGTTTCTATAACTTCCCTCTCCATTTCTGTCTACCCACTCATTTCTACTATTCTGCTTGGTCCTCACCCCATTTCTCCACTCAATCCCACCATTGTCCAATTTGACATTTTAGTGGCCCAATTTCTCTCTTTGTCTCTTCATCCAGCTCTCCAGTGGTCCTGTTAAGACTACCCTGATATGACCTAGTCTACTTTTTCTTGTTTTACAGTCCCAATTAGGCACAGGTAGTTGGAGTTGGCCTCAGAAGATCTGTGTGTGTGTGTGTGTGTGTGTGAAAGAGAGAGAGAGAGTGTGTTCTTGTGTATATGTGAATAATACTTTTTATATGAGGGAGTATTGTGAAGACCATTTAACTGTAAATGAAGTATCTGTTTCCAGTACTCCTAATGGCGTTATTACAGCAGGCGGCGGCGCCCATTATTAATAGTAAATGAAGGGGCCTCTCTCCTAAAGGTCTTAATATTGATCCCCTCTATCCTCAGACTAGTCTTAATGATGATGTTCCTCAATGTCTTTCTCTACAGCACAGTAATCAAGGTCAGATCCACATTGAGTCAATATAAAGAGAAACAAGACCAAACTACAAATGAGACTTTAAAAGACAAGATTAAAAGAGAGGGTTATAGGAATTGCCAACCCTAATATTCCTATAACGTCCTCCTCCTCCCACAGCGTGCAAATGAATTCCTCGTCTCCCCTCACCTTGTGCATCTAATCTGATGAGATAAATACTGGACTCAAGGAGGTGTGTGCTTTTGTGTCTGTGGTGGCTCCTGTTTTTAATGTAGCTATATGAAGATGTTTGTCACTCCTGATTGCGCTCTCCAGTTCAAGCGGCGCCACTCACACTTTATCAGGAGCAACAAGCCTGATGCATCTTAATTAGAATTAAAGCAACAGACTGACGGAGAGCTGCAGAAGAAGAGCAAGGGAGAGAAGGGATCAAGAAAAAGTCAAAGAATAAAACTCAGAAGGAAGTGCAAAGGTGTGTGGGCTCCAACACATCATCCTCTGTTCAGTGGGAAGCTGAGTAACAAGAAAATAGAGAGAGAGGGAGATATGAAGGAGCCTTAGAGGCAACTGAGAGTAATAAGAAACTCATTGGTACGGGGGTGTAGCGGTCGATAACCCCAGGGGTTAAAACCAGCAGGGGTGTTGTTCCTGGTCAATACAAAAAATGAATAATTGTGGCTGTGGCTGAGAGGATGCCGCCCCCTGAGCAGCGTAATGATTCTCCTCTGCAATGCTTCATTTGGCTGCTATGGTCTGATAGTCTAATAAAGCCTGTCTGTGTCAGTACAAGGGCCCTTCATGCTACTAAATACAAACCAAAAGGAAATGTATTCTGCTGTACTGATCTGACTGCTCCTTTCTTTTCCTCATTACATGTTAGGATGAACAGGAATGTTACACACACCCAGCACATAGAGTTGGCGAGAAGTGGCCATAACTCACGTGGGGAACTACTTATAGGTTCTTCTGAAGAGCCTTTTCTACCAGTTTGGTAGTTATCACCTGGATTTGGATGGGGACACCAGTGTTTTTAGCCAGTTTCTGCCTAGTACACATAAGAACATAATCTTGAAACTAATTGTAAAATAATAAAAAGGGATACTCTTAGTAATAACTGGCCATGCAGATAGTTTGAGATACCTGTCTCAAACATTCCAGCCTCCATCACATTACAATGGAGATTACTTCAATTTTTTCTGCGGTGTTAACAGCACTGATAATTTGCATTAATAAAAATTCACCAGCAAAAAGTATCCCTGCTCCAGGGAATACAATGTGGATCATGTTCACTGGAACTTATTTCTAACAAAGAGACAACAAGTCTAACAAGTCCCTGCTTACAGTGTATTCTGTGGATTATCCAGGAAAAGCAGAACACATTTTTTGAAAAGACAAGTTCACAAGTTTACCAACAAAATAGTATTTGCCTCCATTAGTTCAGGATGGACGCTGACATCTCAGAGATATTTCAATCTCTGGGCAAATAATTGCAGCTGGATGTTGTTGCCATGTAGTAGAGGGCACTCACAGGCTGGTCATTCCACACATAGTCTTGTAGCTCCATCTCAAACAGTGGAGTTGCTTTATAACAACTCTGCAAAAATATTCTTAACAGGATGAAGAGATGCTCCGTTAATAATTACAGTCGCCAGTAAAAAATGTATGGAGCAGTTCAGCACTATGATCAGCTATAAAAGCCAACCTTTACCATATTGATATAAAGTATTGGGAAGTCAAATGAATATCATCAGTTCTGCGACAACTGAGTACTAACTGATTAGACCGCTACTGTCCTCTACTGGTGGGAAGTGTCAACTACAGTGATGAAATGATCCTGAATGTAAATGAAGCACTTAAAGACATCAGCTGAGATTTCATCCAGTAAGACAGGAAGCTGCCTGCTGCTGCGATGAACATGATTAGGTCAGCATTGCAAATTAAGATTAGCAATTATATCCTTCTTGTTTAATGAACTGATGCATTACCACTAAAACACTTATTATATGAGGTACAATGACGAGGTAAATGTAAGTCAAATCCACTATCTCTGGATTTTCCTCAACAAATATAAAAAAAAAGGTTGACATATAGATAAAAAGAAGCTGAAGAATTAGACAATTTTTAAACAGTTGAGGTGTGAATGTATAAGGATAATACTTGAGTTAAAGCCTTACTTATGCATTCACACCTTGTGAATGTATAAGGAAGGCTCAATATCTTGACAATGGGGTTATGGTTTGTACATTCATTGTAGATAATACTGTGTGAGTTGGTTTGATTTCAACATATTCAGCTCACGAATGATGATGAGACTCATTAGAAAGTCAGAAAATCGCGGAACATTGTTGACAGCCATCCACCAGTTTCAGCGCTGCAGCTGGAGCAGCTCCTGATGCCAGTTTTTTATCATCCTTCTCATTCAGATCTGAAGCCCACAGCAAAGCTATCAGATTAACACTACTGGCTAATCTACACTATGTCAGTGAATGAAAACCATCCGCTGCCTTCTGTGCTGCCTTGCCTGACTGAATAAGATGTGACTCTGTGAAAGTGGGAGTGGGGACTCTTGCTTCAGCACCAACCTGGCTCCACTGTCACACTCAGAAAGTTACAGCTACATGTTACAGCACATATGCCATTTTGAAGGTAGACCTCACACAGACACACAAGCCCACACACATACAGGCTGAATAACATTCAATTCATGTTGATGCAGCAGCCATAATGAGCCAGATGTCCCAGCTGCCTCCATCTCTGCAGGTGAGCAATGGTTGTGTCCATCAGCTACAGCAGCCTCACTGAACCCTCCCACCTGCAGAGTGACTGGGGCGAAAGGGGGAACCAGGCAGGGGGTCAGGACCTCACATGGAAGTCTTAATGATGACAACGGTAGGGCCAGTGGTGAAATACAACTAAGTTAATTTGGCCAAGCACTGTACAAATAATACTAATAAGTACTTTATGCTTCTATTTCATGCCACTTTATATTCAGTGAACTAAAGTTTAGAGGAAAATATTTTACTTTTTACTCCACTGCATTTATTTTGTTACTTAGTTACTTAGCAAATTGAGATTTCGCATACTAAACACATGATGGGTTTATGAAATATGTTGCATTGATAAAGATTAAACAACTCCACAGCACATAAGAAAATTCAAACTAGCTCCACCACCACCAGGTACATCAGTAAAGTGATGCTTATGCATTGATGCATCACTAATATCAATCAATTTATACATTATAGTATTAACAATAACTATATATTTTTTTGTACATAATGTACTTGTACAAGTAAAATTTAAAAAAGTTTCTTTTAATGGAGTATTGTGTCTTGTAACTTATCTTTAGTGTGGTGTATTGCTACTTTCATTTAAGTAAAGTATCTGAATGCTTCCTCCTCCGCTGCTATTTGCTATACTAAAAAGCCACTGCTGCTGTCTTATGACACATACATGAAATAATGTCCCCAGTTTGTCCATCAGCCAAAGTCAGATTTAGTACATTGCTTCCTTCTCATTTTAAAGAGATTAAAGTGTTCGACAAAAGTACAAAACAACAGCAGGGCATGGATGCAGGTCAAAAACTACAATGATTGTAGTTGTACATGATTACATGACCATCCTTAAATAAGGCCTTATCAATCAACTCAAAATAAGGATGCTCCACCAAGTGGCCAGGGATGTATATAACGTAAACATGAAAAAACATAATTCAAATTGGTTTCTACACATATGTTTTGTGAAAAATATATTTCCACTGTTGGAAAAGTAAAATGCTAGAAGTGTGCTGTTCATTTCTGTTGGCTCAGCACTGATGGCTTGATGGGGTGTGGACATTTTTAAACACAGCAGAATAGTCCAAAATATAAATATACTCCACACAGTGCCAAAAGGTAGTTGATTTATATACAAAAAGCAAAAGGTGTTGGCACATGAACACCAAATACACAAACATACAAAGAAAAAAAAGTAGATGCTTCAGAGCACTTGTGAATATCATAAACAGATGTGTTTTGTGCTCTCAAGACTAAGACTTTTATTTCATGATAATTTACTTTTGATACATTTATGTCCAGTGGTCTCTGGTCATATGATTTCTCCAGAACAGCTGATATAATGCTGAAATCAACAACCTAACCATTTCTTATTGTTCCCACAACAAGCCTATTACACACGCACACACACCCACACACTCTCTCTCTCTCTCTCACTCACTCATACACACACACACATACAGACTCACACTCACAAACATCATGAATAATCATAAGAATATGGTGTTTAATCTCAGCCAGAACTGATTTAAATGGTAACATCCTTCTTGTGTGAGATACAGCCTCTTTTTCAAAATACAACATCACACACTGCATCATATAGTCATGTCGCCATGGTGATCCATCACAAAAAGGTCTCTGCTGTTATTTTGGAAAAACCCCGTAAACCTGGCTCATTTCTTTTGATTTATGAAACAACAACTCTGTTGTTGAGGCCAAAATCTCCAGTTCAATCGCCTCGTGATCAGAGGGCATCGCAACCAGTCATACGCCACTATCACTAAAAGAAGAAAAACAATGGGACATTTCACTTCAGTATGGTTGGTGGAAACTCTGATCCTATTATGACTGAAGGATGGCACAAATGTTTTGACAAAACCTCCTTTCAGTCATGTCTTATACATGCTAACACCACTTCTATCTACATTTCACACAACACATGCAGCACCACAGTCTCAGATTGTCCCCTGCAGTGTGTCCACTGTAAGGAGAACTACATTGACCTAATTCACTTAACTGGACCAGTTAGATATTTGGTCATTGGCTGGCTGAGCTTGAGTTTGATCCTCTGAGCCGAGTTCCAGCAGCTTCTAGCCTCAATAAAATCATCCTCTGCCTCTGACAGAACTCATCTCTTGGTGAGTTATTAATACCAACCGAGCAGACAGGATGTTATGCACTGATTCTTCAAGCTTCTCATCAACAAAACGACATGAGAGGAGTATAAGGTCAGCTTCTCTCCCTCTGCTCCATCTGTCCACCTATACTGTACCCACATTAAGAGGACTGGCAGGACTCGGACAGCCGAGTGAGAAAACTTGACAGCTTCAAACAATCTTCAAAAGTCTAGATACAAGAAACGTTCAAATGCAATTGTACACCAATTACTGCAGCACGACTGTGGCTTGAATCAGAGGTTTGTGCTTATGTTGACGATTAGCTAAACTCCTCCTCCGAACAGTGATTATCCAGTCGTATAACATTGGATGCTAGTCGTAACAAGGCATGGAAGGCCTGTCCAGCTTTGAATTTATCCACATGTTGAAGATATGTGCATGTAATTCTCTTTTGTTGCCTTTTCCAAAATAAAATAAAAAAATTATACAGAATAGAGCAAATGATGTGTTTATCTGCTCTAACATAAACTGCAAACGTTAGCATGCCTGACTAATTAGATTACTAGCTACAGTAGTAACCTACTTCCAAAGGCAAGGGCTCTGTTATTAGCTAACTACATTATTTTGGGGGGTTACAGGTTGCTAATCTATTATATCAGATTTTAGAGTAAAGATAGCGGCTCTGTTCTGCACTTTATGCGGGTTTGGGGAAACACAATTCCACTCAAAACATCAATTACTATTGATATACAAAAACTATTCCTCATCCCCAAATCCTATTCTATGTAAAAGTCAAGCAAACTGTTAGACAATACAAACATTGAAGCATAAATCTGACCACTGTGTTGCTTGTACAAGTATGGTTTTCTATCATAAAGATACAAACATTTCAAAGTTTGTGTTAGAATTAATTACATTTTAATTTAGCATTATGTCATGTACACAGCCACCACATTAAACATTACCACCAACATTAAAAAGTTGGCTAAAGACCGGCCAACTTGTGAGGTTTTAGCATTAGCATTAGCTTGCTCTAGCTAGCTACAGCTGTTAAAATCTGCAAGCAGCAGTCGCCATATCAGCCGCCAAAATCAATGGTCATTAGCTAGAAATGAAGAGTTTTGTTTTTTGTTTACCTTTCTCTAAAATCAAAGAAGTTGTTTCAATCATTACTAATGATTTTGATTGTAAATCTGCCATCATTTTCAGTGTAAATATGTTGATAATGTGCCGTGCTAGAATGAAAAACTTGATCAACTATATAGAGTCAATGGGATGGAAGATAGATCATTTTATATTTCAGATAAATCTGAAATATTATTCATCTGTTGAATCCCTGTTTACAGTTACAGCCTGGCCTGCTCTATATAGGCTGTGGCCGAGAGCTGCTGCACAGTGTGACACAGGCTGGCTGTGCTCCACTTACATGTTAAAGGGCATGTTAACATTTTGAATTCATGTTGTTTATCCTCAGAAAGCACCACATATTGTTCTCATAAACCCCAGTGGATAAAACGTCCTGGGGTCTTCCTCCTCCACACTCTTGCCTCTGAAAGGCTAAAAACCCAATTTGGATAGAAGAAAATTTAATTTCAAACAATAACAGCAAGCAGTGACATAGTTATGGTCTGCATTTCTCATCCAGAGTTAAGTGGGAAAAACAGAATTTTCGTATTTTGTTTATTCTTATGTAAATCAGAGCAACATTCGTTGTGTAATCAGCCTGTGATGATGGCTCTAATATAATATGAATAAAAAAAATACAACACCAAAAATACCTGACATTAATATTATTTATATCACTGTATTTGTGCCATCGCTATTTATGACCAAAGATGAATGCCAATTAAAGGCAACTATGAAGAGAGCTGGGTTATTTAAAGGTGGATACACATTTCATTTTAATAAATATATTTTTCCTTCCAGTGTTTTTCCTTTGTTCCTAAAACTGAAAATAAAAGAAATGGTCAGCTCTGAAATGGAATTGACAAAAACAAAAATGGAAAAGCTATGAAACTATTCAAGCACAATGTCCTGTAGCTCTGTAGCTATTTTGCTTTCATTAGGGAGAAAGGAAAGACAAGGTTATCACTGACATATTTAGTAAATTGTGCTTTAGTCATTATGGTAAGTTGGCGCAACAAAGACACACCATAATTATAGAAACAAGCATTTTAGAAAATCTATTTATTTTGATTTTTAAAAAGCCCAATCTGAATATAAGAAAAGAAACACAGGACTGAATTATTTGTCTCCCAAAGTGTGTATTCTCACAGCTTCACCATACTCTTCTCTTAAAACTCCACCTCTCTTTCTCTCACTCACACTCACACACATGTTCACACTTCTCTCCTCTCCATACTGTTCTAACACCTCTTGGCGGTTATGATCTTCATGGCACTTTTATAAATCTGCCTCACTGAGACGAGCAGCCGGTTGCACTTCACTCCTGCTTGGTGCTGATGGGGAAATGAACACGGACGAGAGATGTTTATCAGATAATTGCGTGCAGATGGACACAGCTAGTAACTCATTTGCAAACCAGCATGTAAAAAAAACCCTACAACTATGTTTATTTATTATTGCAAATGCATTTGGAAGTATTCTTTATATTCAAGTTTAAACATAATAATTTCAATACCGTGTGGATGTAATAGAAATGATCAATAACACTAATTGTGGAAGTGGGCATGACTGGTATGACAGTGAGCAAGCATGCACAATACCAGGAACTGAAAGTGAAGCAGCTAAATGGAATTCAGCCATATTCATTTTATTAATTACACTTGTGCTTTTCCTGCTGTGACAGCTCCAAAAAATATGTTAAATATTTGAGGTTTTTTTTTATGTTTTATTAGTTCCATTAGTTGAGGCTTATTTACAGAACATCCATCTACATGACAAAGAACTGAGACCCTCAAAGCAGTTACATACACGCACACGCACACACACACACACACACACATTAAATGCAGAATAATCAATAATAGTCCTCTTGAGATGCACACTAAAACCATGTTTCTTTTCTGGCAGATCTACACATTCATGTCAACTACATGCAAAACAAAACAGCGTGCCATGATTGACTGATTGATTGATTGATTTAATAGCTATAGCACAAGATGTCTATTAGAAGGTGACTTGATACACCCTCACAACTCACACTTTCATTTTGGGATGTGCAAAAAAACTTGCCAACACAGAACTTGTGAAAACAATACCTAACCGTTAAAATGTGAAAGTCGGTGTGTTCGCATTGGGCAGTCAGACACAGTCGTGTACCCAGACAGGACATCCATCTCTGATTTGGCCCGTGTGTGGCCTCTGAGCAGAGCGACTGCTTCGAGAAGATTCCTCAGTGTGTCAGCAACCGTCTGCAAGCACACTTCCATAAATACACTTCCCTCTCCACTGGATGGAAGTCAAGTGGTAATATGACAGAAAGACAGAGAGACAGAGGGGGTGAGAACATAAAACATAGTGAAAGGGACAAAAATCTGTGCACAAAGAGCAGAGTGCTCAAGGATGTTCTTAGCAAAGAACACATTCATCTGGAGAACAGTGTAAGGTGGGTAGTTCAATAAACAGGCTCATGTTTAAATGGATAAGGCATGGAGGGAGAGAATAGACCTCTCTGAGATACATGTACATTAGCATTTAACCCCTCACACATCACAAGACAGTACCCTTACTCTGTCAGCAGCTTTATAATCAATCACATTGACACAACCCTTGAAAACACTGACATAGAGAGCGAGCAGTCAGGCAAAAAGTGTGAAGACAAATCCTCTGTGGGCAAACTCAGCAATGTCCAATAATAAAAACAGATTTTTTTGCTTTACTCATGTCCCAGAAACAAGCCACTATAATGCTAATTTCATGGCTGAGAACGCAGCCCTTTTAGCCACTTATAGGGCTTAAACTGAGCCTCAGAGGACTTGATGATAACTATCTCCTCCGCTGTTCCGACAATCCAGTGTTCTAGTCTTATATAGACACCCTGTCTGCTTTTACACTGGCTGACAGAAGCAGGTCACTCAGTCAACACTGTTGCCATAAATCCGCTGCTACACTCAGAAACATTCAAACAAGCCTCCAGCTTCAGAGGCCACAATAATTACACAAAACACTCACAGGCTCCTCAGACTGCAACCGACCTGCACAATTACTTTCCACTTCTGAACTTAGGGATATCTCATAAACAGAATGTGTGTGTGTGTGTGTGTGTGTGTGTGTGTGTGTGTGTGTGTGTGTGTGTGTGTGTGTGTGTGTGTGTGTGTGTGTGTGAGTGAAAGTTGTGAGAGAGAGATAAAGAAAAAAATTTTGA
>JAVQJD010093439.1:0-10263 GCA_036023655.1 Nannoperca australis | reverse complement strand
TGGGGGGGGGGGGGGGGGGCTGGTAGAAACGTTGACATTCTCATACAGTATACACTAAAGCTGTCACAGCTGTCAGCAAGTTGTAAAATAAGGAGAACTATGTAATGCTAGTAGGCAGAGACAGCTGGAGGGTGGGCTAACAACGCATTACCCATCAATAGTTCACGCTGCAGCAACTGAAGCATCACATCCCAGATACCAAGTTACAACAAAATTAAAGTTGAACAAGAATGGTCTGATACTAACAAACTCTTTGTCGTACTCTTTTTTTTTAAATGAAAGCACAATATGCAACGAGGATGGAATGAAAGGCTATATGATACAACAGAATGCTCAATCACGAGTTCAGTGAAGAAAGGATCGGATTTCGCTCGGCTTGATTTTAGCTGATACCCATCCATTAAAATATACACAGGTCCCAGCCGTGTATTTCAACCCATGAAATGATTGTTGGTATGAAATGTCAAGTCACAACATTTAGTTTACTGCTCAAAAACACATTCAGGTGTGCACTACCTATTTAAGAGCAGCAAATGTTTGACCTTTTGCTTGAAAAATGACACAGCATCATCCATTTGGAGTTCTTATTGTTCACCTGATGAATGTGAGTCCAGTATCTGGGTTTTTAGCAGCCGGATGTTCAACACGTTGCTGTTCAATGAGAGCTTTTTTTCTAAAAACATGGTTAATGTGCAGGCTGTAAAACCAAGCTATGAGCTAAAATGGGCTGAAAGGCAGACTTGCAGCATTAGTTGGTCATTCTTCTTTTTTTCACTATACATATGATCATTGGATTGATTTTTTATATAGAAATATGGATTAGAGCACAGTGGTGCACATATCTTAACCCTTTATCGGGCAAGTGACTACTTTTGGTAATTTCCGCACGTTATATATCAACACATGTTTTTTATTGTTATGCTCCCCAATAACAGCCTAAGGTTGATTTTTTGAATTTCAAAGTATTTCAATGAGTGCCCTATAAAGGGTTAAGAGCCAACACCCTGCTTTAATTGCATCTTATACCCCCTTTATCTCTCCTCTCATTTCTTTTGAATTGATAGTGTTTTAACCCACTTCTGGACTTCTGGTAAAGCCAAATCATGTGTATGTTTTTGTTCCATGTGCAATCAGGCAACATTTAAAGTTTGTAAAATCCAGCCCAGAAAGAGAGTGGATAACTTGACTTTCTCCGGCTGGATGGTAAAACTTCTTTTCTGATTGGAAACTATTGGATAATTCGATTCAGCAGTGTTGATTGCATTACAGTTCTTGTTCTACAGTGTTCTCTGACACGTTATTCACAGGTTTGTGAATGTGTCAAACCTTGTTCACACATTCCGATAAACCCTTTCTATGTTTGTCACTGGCTCAAAAAGGTTTTCTAATTTCACAACAGAAGCCAAGAATATATACAGCAAGCAAGGCTTTAAGCTTTCTGACTGCATTCCTGAGTCAGTCCTCTGGTCTTGTGGCTAGTGTGCCTTCACCTTAAAGGGGGTCTGGAATGGGAGCGTTCAGCACTGTGGCCTGTTACATAATGCCTTGGCTGTGGTGCTCAGAGCTGCGTGGCCCCTGCGCTGTCCCACTGCCAACAAGCACAGGCGGTTTCATCACCCCGATGTTTCAAAGGGCCCTCTGGACTCTGGATATTGTCTAGTGCTGCTCTGTAGTTTGCCTAATTCATTTTCTCCTTTCTCTTTACACCGACCATCTGTCGTCCTCCCTGATAGTCTCCCTCTTTTTCCTCATCTGCTCTCTCCTCTTTTGCTGACTCACTCCACTCTCTTAAATTATAATGCACTGAAATAGCTGACTCTCGCTCTCGCACGGTCTTATTGCACCATTTTGTTTTTATATCTGCTTCTTCTCTGTGCTTCCCTCTCCGCTGACACCGAGTCTAACAAGTCGCTGTGAATAAGTAGAAGGCTCGGATGACTTACTTCCACTGGCTTTTATATTTATTTTAGTCTGTGCTAAAATACATCATTTGGTTTCATGCACAGGGGAAAGTAGAGCAGGCTGTTATTTGTTACATGAAAATGATAAAGCTAGATTTCATCATGTGCCATATTGATAATAGAATGATGATAATAATAATAACTGGCATACAAAACATTGTTATTGGAGTTACTTTGAGATGCTCATAAGGCATTAAGAAGACAGTATATTATTATATTATGGCATTCTACAGGCAGACGTTTGAAGGGTTTATTATAACAACAAAACATAGAGTTTGTTGTCTAGGCTCTGGAAATATCTTCGACCCCTGTAGCTGGAGCCTGCAGGTGGATGCTGGGTGGTGGTGGGGCTGAAAGAACAGGCAGCAGTACTGATGCAGGGCAGCAGTGACGTCGACAGGCAGAGGGAGAGATGGGAAACTTTTGCAGCTTAAATTGGGAGAGTGTGTTTGGTAGATGGTTGCAGACAGTGAAGCATGTCACATATGAATAGCAGTGAGCTGACCGCCTGAACTAGCTCGCAGGCATCACTCCGTTTATTATAAGTTGGCAGCTTATTTTGATGCACACAGCTCATGGAGACATCAATGTTCCCAATATGCTGCAATTTGCATCAAAAACTATAAATCTGCATGGAAATCATGGGAAAAAAGACTTGAAGCGCTGTGCTAGCTGAGGTTACAGCGCGACCTTTTGTTGCATGGCATGCCCCTCTCTCTGTCTCACGTCTTGTCTGCCTCTTCACGCTCATATGTACAGGGTTCATGCAATGTTTTAAAAGTTTGGAAAAATCTTAATTTCAACAGTTTTTCAAGGTTAGGAAAATGCTTGAATTCAAATATACTCCTTGAAAAAAGAAAACTCGTAAACCAAAACTTTTAAATAAAGTGATCCCGTTGTCATAGTAACAAGCACCCGGAGACCAAGTCCTAGTCCAAGTGCACATGCCCTGTCTTGGTCAAGGACAGGGCATTCAAATGAGCAATCTTCTGCATGTTTTTTGTATGGGGGTTATATATGTATGGAGGACCCCCTAGTGAGCATGGGGAGAACATGCAAACTCCACATAGAAAGGCCTGGAATCGAACCCATGACCCTCTTGCTGTGAGGCAACCGCACAATGCACTGAGCCACCATGCCACCAATGGTGCTACTAGTTACAGTTGTGCAAACTCTAAGTAAAGATTAATACAACTAAATAAATTAAAAGCACAGACATGATGAGGGTTGGAGATTTGATAACATGTTTATAGAAAAGCAAACATGGTTTAAGGTTTACGTTCCTGCTGGTGAACATTTAGATCGCTCATGAAGGCCTGTGGGTGGGCCTCCACAATCTGCATGTATCAGTGTGTGTGTGTGTGTTTTATTTAATAATTTCTATTTATTCATCATCATTTATCATAGTCATTGTGCACCATGCAGTACCCTGGTGCCCATATATCCCAGCAGCAGCTCTGAGCCTTTTAATCACAGGTCAAGTCAGGTCTTATATTAACAGGTCAGGTCGTGTTGGGTTGGGAATGAATATAGAGAGAATTGGTCAGTTGTTTGGTTAGGGTTCCTACCTTTGGAGGGAATGTTTTATTTGATCACAAACTATAGGATGGATAACAGTGGCTGATGTAGGCCTAGTCTGTTGTGGAGGTCCTGTGGACAGCACAGGAACCACCAAACTGCAATTCACGTCCAGTCTTTACCAGCTGTCAGTGTTTGAAGTTGATCTCTCTCTCCTTAGCCTTCACCAGGTGAATCCACAGAGGTAGGTTGAAAATCGCTCATATGAATCATATGTGGGACACTATGGGTCATTTTGTTGTTTAGGTTTGAGGACTTGTTTGGATAGAGTGATGCTTTTGCAGTGGGTTTGAGACACTTAAAGGGCTCAATTACACTCTTTGTTTTGTAGGGTACACTAATTAGCTCTTTGTTTGAGGAGCCTGTACAAGCAGGAGCACCAGAAACAGCGAAAGGCAACTTCAGCCACTGTTAAGTGTCAGATCATTGAAGAGGTTCAGTGTTACAAATATCTGGGCACTATAATTGATTATAGGCTGATATTCAAAGACAACATAGTGGCAATTTGTAGCCCATCAACAGCTGCACTTCCTTCAGAAGTTCAACTGGTTTGGAGAGTGTAGTAAGCTCATGGTTCTACAGCTCCATGGTTGTGACTTGGTTATGACAGCGTTCCCGTTCTTCCTGCTGATGTCTCAGGTCTGGATCCACATTTGTCTTCTTAAAGGTTCCGTTTTTGGGTTCTGCAGCTTATAAAAACTCAGTCCTGGGTTCTTGACCCTGTTGGTAGTGAATCCCACCACACAGCAGCTTTTGTACATGTTTCTGCTGTTTGCTAGCAGAGCAAAGTGACAAGGAGGCACCTTCACACAATACAAGGTCAATGGAGAGAGATGAATTGGTTTCTCTTCTGGTGTGGGCGGGAGTTTTTCTCTTTGACAGCGTCCTCTTCATCCTCTGTATGGAGAGTTTGAGCTTAGGTTTGAGCTAGGTTTCTTGGTGTCACTTGATGTATTCATGTTTTATGTATCCTATCACATTTTATGTACCTTACCTCCATAACGTTGCTGTGAGTCATTTAGCTACTGCAGCTAATGACATTTGATAATGTTGCTAACCAACTGAATAAGATCAGTCTTATCAATCCAAGCCTAATACTGTGAATGATTTCACTCTTAGTAAATCACAGTTAAAAGACACCACCAGCTTAACAAACCGAACACAAAGAAGTGTTTACATCTAATTGGACAGCAGTGGAAAGGCTGCAGTGATGTACTATAAGTAAGGCCTTTCCACACAGCACTGAATGCTGAATATTTTTCTGTGTTCTCAGAGCGTTTCTCAAAGAAATATGAGGTACACTGAGGCATGCAGGGAGCAGAGGCGGTGCAAAACCCACTTAAAAACGTACTGAAAATAATTAGAAAACAGCTGCTCTCACTGCCCAATGTGCATCCTGTGTGATCAGGTCTTAAGTCATTTTGTCTTTCAAAACCTGCAGCGTAATACTAAGTAGCTGGATGAGCAGAAACATCAGACTCTGTTTACAATATGTGTGTGGGGGGGAATATGTTTAGGTAGAGGGTGATAAAGCATTCAGGCGATTTTAAATTAATTTCACATGTTGATTTAAAGCTTGAGATTCAAATCATGGGAGAGGTTCCTCTCGAACTGTGTCAGCTTACAGTTTTCACAGTGACAAAGAAATGTGCTTGATATGTGTGTGTGTGTGTGTTTTCATAAAGATCCTGCTTTCCTGATATCTGCTGTGAAAGGCTGAACAATCACAACGGACCATCTTCTCTAACTCTAACTGATTATGGCTCTGATTGGATCTATACTGTCAGTGGTTTCAAAGTCAGAGTGTGGGCCTCCCCTCAGACAATGCTTGGAAAATAAATAATGTTACTTGATATCTAATGTAATATTTAATGTCATATTTGTTCACTTCCATTCACTGAGCCACCTTTGGAACAGTGTGGAGCCCCACTGGTGAGGCCCACCTCCCACTTTCAAAATCTCTGTATTCTGTGGTTTCATGCAGCTCCTTAGTAACAAGCAGGGCTGTCACTTTTTGTTCAAAATCCATTGGTCGTTTAAATGTGGAGGAAAAAGTGAGTTTCTGATCTGTAAACTGTTCAAATTCAAAATGTACTCTGTGATCCAGAAGATGGCGCTCTAAAAGTTCTACTGCCCTATTGACCTATCATTAAGCTTAGCTAGTAATGTTGTGTTGTTTATAATGAAAATGCTGGGCGCTAGCGATCGAAGCCGTCCTGAGCGGACACTCACCACACCAAAGCCTCTGGGAAGGAGATGGTGGAAGTATTTGGGTTCTACACCGTAGATGACAAAGTAACTAACAAAGTTAGGCTGTTCCACCTCGTAGAAAGCAGCTGTCTTACTCTGCTACAACAACAAGGTGGACTATCCTGCTAGTGAGGCAGTGAAGGCACCACAGAGGAGCAGAGTAACGTCAAGTGTGCAACCTCGCCTGATAGTCGGCACACTAGGTTTTAGCAGGGCCCTTCCCAGAAACTGGTAAAAATGCCTTAACCAATGAGATAGCAAGATTTACATGCTAGATGTGAGACAGGTGTAATGTGAAGTTAATTAAATAATGAAAATAATGACACATGATAACATTGTTGGCATATTATGTGAATATTCTCCACACAACACAATAAAATATTAGAATCAAAAGAATGTCAGTAACTGATACATTATGGCATTTGATTGATGCTTTACTCTAATGTGGCATTAACATCAGTCAATCAAACATCATACAGGTTCATGAAATGAAGATGCAATGCAAAAATGCAAGATGCAGTTTAAAGCTGTAGAAATAGTGCTACTTTGCCAGTGACCTTTTAGCATACATTTGATCAATATTCCATCTTAAGTGCAAAAATTTTCTTTAAACAGATGAGTTTCTGGTGTTTTAATTTAGTCTTTTTAAAGGCAAATTCAAATTTGCATAAAAGCAGGTGGACACATTGGTCAGCCAGGAGGATTGCAAATGAGTTGTTGTTGACAGCCAATTACAAGAAAAGATAAGTCACGGTCAACTTTCCTCCACCAACAAACCTGCTTAGAGTCCACACATCGGTCGCCTGGCTGCACTTTATCTGAAATTGATGGACTCCAATGAGCTGATGGTGTGAGTGTGAGCAATTCTCCTGCCTGGGAGTCAGGCAGTCAGGGGAAAACAGTGAATTACTGGATGCAGAAATGCAACCCAGCGCTAATGGATGTAGAATGAGATAATCAAGAGGCTAACGACGACAGGAATATTTGTCAGAGAGAGCAGCAGTGAAGAGCTTTGTACATCCAAAATGCATCCATTACTCCTAACTATGCCGGGGCCTTTCTTATGCACTGACTTCCAAGTTTATGTTCCTTCAGGGCGCATGAATGTATCCCAACACAAAGGGCCTTTTCTGGACTCACAGCTGTGCACGAGGCTTCAGCTGGACTCACTGCCCTAGTTTGACTGCATATTGACACACACATACACAGACACCCATACAGTCAGCACGGGGAGCTCAAAGAGCTAGACAGCACCCTCAGACTATATGGGACATGGAAGGCAAAACAGTATGTGGTATCGGACTCCTGACTGTCCACACTGACTAAATGAAAGAAACCCCTGTCTGTCCTGTTTGTCCCTTTGTATTGTTCCTTGTTGTGGTGTGGCCCAGATTCCCCAAACTGGGAGCGGTGGCTAAAAGTAGCACTTCGCACACAGAGGCTACTCAGTTAAAATATGTGTGATTCTGTCAGTATTCAAAGATTTGCCTCGCTTATGTCTTGTCTGAGTGATTGTGCCAGTTTCAGCCATCTGCAGTCACTTCCAGGGGGATGTGGGGATGGAAAAAAATCAGGATTGTCTTACAATATTAAGTACAATATCACTTTTGTTTGGCTAGCCCTAACTTGTTCCAGAGCCCAAAGGAAATCCATACAGACCCTCATAAATGAATATTCTTAGAAGGCCGCTGTTGCTGTTGGTGTGGACGTAAGGTGTTTCCACTTTTCTGTAACTTCATCATCAAAAGCTTCACTATCATGAGGATGTGCTTGGAAAAATTGGTACACCAAACCTGCAATATTCCCATGTTTTTCCAAACCGTGATCTAACTGTGTGTGTGTCAAGGTGGGCCATCTGGGCATGGGACAACATTAGCATTGTGACTCAGCAGTTCTGCACCTTACTGCTTATGACCAATGGCAAAGTTCAGTGCCAATGCAGGAAGTAGTGTTGCGTCTGACACCCCCTCCCCAGCCTTCCTATTGTCCCGGCTGTGTCTGACAATTTTATTTTTAACTTGACCAAAACCAGTGATCTGACAAGTACGCCACTTCACGCAGCCATTGGCCAGAAAGTTGTCCGAGTTTGAACTTTCTCTCAAGCTCTCTTTTTTTCCTTCTTAATGCTGTCTGAAAATATGCAAAATTCTTCCCATTTCTTACTATGATGGCAAGCTTTATTTCCTGCTTTTGAGTGTTGTTTCCGTTATAAACACTTTTGCCTTCAGACTTGGTCAGACAACACATTGGATGAGCTAGTTTGCTTGGAGTAATGGAGATCCATACCATAGTTGCCATGCATAGATATTGTAATACATTTCACAAGATCCAATATGGGTGTTCTTGTCGGATGATGGGGTTGTCCAAGGATGGTTTATAAGGGGGTCTGGTAACTAAGAGTAACTACTTTGAACTGGCCTTTTTTATTCATTTAAACAGTAGAATGAAAGTTTAATCTTTGAAATGTAAAAGCTTTGAGAGTTGTACATTGATGGTTCTTGTTAAAGCAGATTAAGGTTTTTTGTAGATGGGGAACTACCTAAGTCAACAATCTGCTGCTTTTTCTGGTAGCACCCTGCTGTCCAGCTGTTTCACAAAGGTGTATTTGCATTTCCATCTTGCTTGAGTCTTCCCTTTTTTTTGGAGCAGTTTTGCATCAGATTTTAGAATTGGCACCATATGGCTATTTGTCACCACAGCCCGTCGTGCTTAGCTTTACAAAGCCAGCCCTCAAATTCTATCTCTCTCATTGTGGTCTGGCCAGACTCAGTCTGCTTCTCTTTGGTTCAAGTTCAGCAATAGGTACAGACCAAAATGACCTTGCAGGTGACTGGACTAGCTTCAAACCGTTTGGCAACAGAAACCCCAAGTTTGCTAAATGATCGGGCTAATTTCTAGACCTGATCACACTGAACACACTTTGGCCGTAACACTGTAATTCTCAGACGTTGCACAGACAGAACTGCTGGCAGGATTTCTTTACTCTTTTTGAACAACTGTAAAGTCAGCTGCTGCCAGTCACTAAGCTAGCCTAGTTGCTGAGATTAGCTAACTAATTGATTAGCCCCCCCATCCTCGTTAACAACAGAACAAATGAAAGAAGAAAGGATGTAATGAAGGAGAGGATTTTTGTGGAGTGTTTCTTCAAACACACTTGGTTACATTAGCAGTGCGCAAAACACTTATTGAAAACAATCAAGTGTGACTCCTCAAACAATTGTAGTTACACTCCAGTATGTGTGTTCACTTTTTGATTTGATTGATATGATTGACTGCACCGACAAAGTTTCAGTTTGGCTTTCATGCTGTTGTTTTGTGATTACTGGCTCAGTCAAACGGCTCTGGTGTCAGCAGTGGTTAAAGAAGTATACAGATCCTTACTTAAATAATAGTAGTAATGCCACACTGTGTAAATACTCCACTACAAGAAAAGTCCTGCATTCTAAATCTAAATTCTTACTTTATTCTCAGCTAAATGTACTTAACGCTTGTAAAAAGTAATTTGTGTTTTATTATTATATATGAGGTTTTTGGATTCATTTTACTGCTGCATTCATGTGTATGTTGCATCTTGCTGCTGTAGATGTTTAAGGTTGGACTCATTTTAACGTCTTTATATATTGTTGGTTAGTTTAATCTACAGCAATGCATTATATTTTATAAGATCATCATGTTTGTAGTGACGCCGTCCCGTGAGAGAATTTTCCGGCTGATCTAAGGCGGAGGGGTTTAAATCGTTTATTTATCTAGAGAAGTAGGGGAGTTTTCTTAACTCATTAAAGAACTCTTAAGTAACTAGTAACTAAAGCTGAGGAGAAGTATACAGTTTTTAAAAAGGGAAAAACTCAAGTACAAGTACCTTGAGTAAATGTACTTAGTTACATTCCACCTCTGGGTGTCAGTATTAGATGAATCATGTAAGATTTATTTCTCAGCATGGTAATCTTCATACTGGACTATGAGGGCATATAAAAGTCACTTGTACTCTGCATGTATCTTGATCTTATTTTGTTGCATATATCTGCAGTATGTGGACAAGATGGATTTAGCTTTTTTGCTGCAGTCTTAAATTAGAAAACAGAAAATGAGTGTCACATGTGAGAGGAAGAATCTGATTTGGTACCTGTCCCTCTTCATCTCAGCTAGATGTGTCTCCTCAGTGTCCGTCCTGCTCTGCACTGTTTGCCTGCTTCAGTCTGTTTTCAGTTGCTACATTTTAAGTAACATTTTAGCAGAATAACTGCACAAAAGCCTCAGTCACCCCCTCCGTCCTCAGTCAGCTAATGCCAAGAGTGGTGTCGGAAACAAAAGCAGTTCTAAAACAGAATGTGGATAGACAGTTTTTTTTGGGGGGGTGGGGGTGGGGGGTGCACAGCGCCTGCACAAATATGTGTGCAGTGACGGGGAGGTAGGGGGGGGGGTAGACAGATAGAGAGGCAGAGGAAGTTATGGATGAAAAAGGCCGAGAGACTAT
>JAVQJD010093435.1:0-12939 GCA_036023655.1 Nannoperca australis | reverse complement strand
AAAAAGAAACTATATGGATCGCGATGGAGTTCGAATATCAATAAAACTCATAGAGCACACTGATAACTAGATCTATATATATATATATATATATATATATATATATATACATATATATATAAAATATTTTATACAGTAACACCAGAGTGCATTGTCTCAAAGGAGCCACGCTGACACGCTGAAACTGAAATATCCTGTTTAGCAGTGTGTGTGCGTGTGTGTGTGTGTGTGTGTGTGTGTGTGTGGTGGCTGAAGGATGGATGGATGGATGAGAATGAAAGAATGCCTGGCTGTCTAACAATAGAGCCTTGCTTTCCATAGACCGTGGCTTCAATAAACAGGGCTTCAATCCTCCCCTGGCTTCCTGTGTAGACCATGTGTTTGATGGAGCTGGAAGCTCTGGCTCCATTGTCCTGCTAGTTCAAAGAGAGAGAAAGTGTGTGTGTGTGTGTGTGTGTGTGTGTGTGTGTGTGTGTGTGTGTGTGTGTCTGTTTGCGCCCCTCAGGACCAAATGAGAGTGCTTGCCACTGGAAAGCAGCCATAACTAGCACACAGGGGACACACACACACAAACACACTCTCTACTTGTTTCTAATGCTTTTTTTTTCACTCAAACACACTTGCAATCCCCTGGTCCCCTGTGCGCGTGTGTTTTGGGGTTTAATTATGTGATTTTTATGGCATAATCACTTGGCCCTAATAAAGCCAAGAGAGTCTTTGGGGAGATTTACACACACACACACACACACATGCCTGCTTTTCTCACACACAGCATGCTTATAAACCATCATCCTTAGCATTGTAGCTGTCAGCTTCTCTCTTGTAGCCGTCAGTTTAAAGGGCTTCACCCACTTTGTGGAGGTGCAGAACCAAATGGTGGTCAAAATCAGTGAAGCAGAGGCTGAGATACTCTGAAAGATCTGCACAGAATGTCACTAGGTGAGAATCAACTTTATAAACCAACAAAACAAAAGAAAGAAACAGAAATAAGAGGAAATACACACGGTCACACTGCAGGCACACATGCTCAGTGCTTCCGTTGTTAGCTACAGTGAGCGTCTGTGTTGTTGAGACATGAGGCAAAAATTTGATCCTACATCTCCCATAATGCAGCTCGATAGTGTATTTTGTTATGCTGCATTCATGCGCTCCTCAGATAGTCCCATTTGCAGAGTTGGGAAGTCGTTCTTCCAACTTCGATGTGTTCTTTTAAGCTAGGTTCATTGTCATTGTCCACAGAGTTCCCCTTTAAGATGATTCTTTCATACTTTGTATTGTTTAATTATAATAGTATTTAACACATTATATTATATAGTTCATTTCTTTGACGGTGTTGCTGTACTGCTCAGAGTTTATAACCAGCTCAGTGTGGCCGGTGTGAATTGCTTTTGGCTTCCGAGCCTGTAATGTACTGTATCTTATTACAGTGTCTTTAATTCTTCCTCCAGATGTGATGCTCGCTGACCTTTGACCCCTCGGGTGAAATTCATCTGATGTTTAAAACATTTTTGACTTTCATTTTGGTCTCGACTGTTTACCAAAAAAGAAAAAAATAGATTTGCATTGAAATTAGTCACAGTTTTTATCCTGTGAGATGGAAAAAGATGGACTGTAGCTGTGATCGAGAAAATGACTTCAGAAGTCTGATCCATACTTGCACTATAGCGCTTTGTTGATGACACAGCGTCCAGATACTACTGCTGGGCCGAGGGTTGATATCTGTCTGAGACAACCAACCTAAATGTACTCAGCTTAAATGTTTATTCTCTGTTTGTTGATGTCTTATCTTAGAAGGAATAATTGTGTGGCTATGTCACTGTGTGTGTGTGTGTGTGTGTGTGCCAATACAACACGGTGGTTTTGAAGTTTTTTGGTTGTGATTTCCAAACTTCCAGAGCTTTTCCCCAGACATCAGAAATTCAAAGAGAAGCTCTTTGAAACCTCTTTGAGAAAGAACCAAAGTCTTTAGGAATGTCTTCGGGGAGTGATGGTGAACTGTGTGGTTGTGTGGGTTAAAGTGTGAGAGAGACACAGAAGGGGAAATAAAATGAGAAAACCCCACCATATCAAACAAACATATCAGTGGCAGAGTTCACAGAGCTATGAGGATGCATTCATTTGATAAGGATATGTTGAAAGCAGTGTGTGTGTGTGTGTGTGTGTCTGGTCTGCTTTATGCTCAAAGAGAAACCGATAAAAAGGGTTCAATACTCTCAAGACCGAGGTAAAGATTTGATTAAAAAAAGGTTTGGCAACCTCCTATAAAAACAGTTAGATGCATTTGTTGAATGTCTTCTGCTGAGGCTCTTGTTTTACCACCTAGTTGCAGGAGGACAGCTGTGTTCGCAGTCTGCAGCTCTTCAGCCCACAACGTAATCACGTAACCCCGGGTTGGTTTTTCCCATTGATACTTCCAACAAATAACATAGGATATAAGGCTACAGTGTTATGTGACAAACAAGTAAAGAAATAAAAGGCAGTCCAGTGTGTACCTGAAGTGCACATGAATGTATTCCAGATCAGTTTTGTCTTTCTCTCTAACATGCCTCCACCAAAAACTTTCTCAGAATCCACAGCGTCAGACAGAGAAAACCTTTCTTTCCTTCATTCCCAAAAACTTCGTTGACATTTCAGTCTGGTGTCCTTGTTTTGCCCCTGTCTTTAGTCCGTGCCAGGAGAAACTCTATTTTTTATACAACTCTCATTTCAGCTCAGTCCCAATGATGAAGTCTGCGCTGACAGACGCTGTGAGGACCGGCTGTGACAGAGCAGAGATGGAATAAAGACGAAGGCATCCTCCTTGTGCTAAATGAACAAGGCAGGGTTGAAAATGAACCTGACTATGACTGTCCTCTCTGTCGCTGGTTATGTTTCCGTCCAGCTGTCAGGGGAATTATAAGCAAACTCCTGAAATGTCACCCCAAATAAAAGGAGAATTACATAAATGTGTTTCCCACAGCTCAAGAGAATAGAAAGGTTTCCACATTGCAGGTTGCTGCTGGATCAGAAAGAGGATTTGATTAACATCATTTCATTTGGTATTATTCTTAAATGTCAGCTGTTGCACACGAAGAGCGATAACCATGAAATGCACTTGTTAATACTTCACCTGATGGTCACAAAGTGGAGATTTAAGCAGATGGAGGGGCAGCATGCTTGACATTTCTGGGAGTTGTAATTGGGCAGATATTTAACAGAAACTGTTTTCATTGTCCTCAACAGAAAAACGACAACGTTGTTGCTTCTGATTTAATGCAAAAGTTCCCGAAACTAAATGGGAAAGTTGATCAAGCGTGAAAAGAAATTCTCCACTTTACAAGTAATAGTTAGACGTAATCCAGAGTCCAGGTTCACTTAGTAGTGTGTTCTGGGCCTTTCAGCTGTCTCACATGGTTCTCATCAGAAGATGGACTTTGCTCATCTGTCATGAAGATAAACAAGCAACGATCTGTCTGTGGAGGTGATGTCAGTCAGTTCGAGTGAAATACAGACTTCACTTATCCCGAGTGAATGTGCCGCACAAAACACAAAAGTCGGGGGTAATTTCAGGAGGTAAAACTCGTCTCGCTTAAGACTCTGATGCTGAATGTGACTGTAAAAGCAGAGGCCCAGGGAAGCCTGAAAACATTTGTTAGTGGATTGTAGACGTTTGGATTTTTATTTCTTTGAGCACTTTATGAATTTCTTGTTTATGTTGGCTTAAAAATGGAACTTCATTTACAAAACAGCTGATTGTTTAATTGATTGGAGGGGAGATACCAATGAAAAGATGCCGATATTTCATGTTGCTTGTGAAATGCTGCTTGCTGAACACACTTATACTAATCGAGGCTGTTGCATTTAAATCAGCTCAGGTTACGTGTTACCCATGCACAACCAGTAGTATTGATCGGTTCACAATCGATATGTATTCAAACTACATCATCTGACAAAACCGACTGGACCGTGTTGCATTTGATAATGATGCAAGCCTTATCTTTCCCCTGTGTTCAGTTTTTTGAAATACAATTTCTTGGATGAGAATCCAGTCACTTTTTCTCTCCCTTTCATCTTTGTGTTTGCTCAGTCGACAGCAAACAATTAGAGGAAGCACAGACACAGAGCTGGTGGCAGAAACTTCAAAAAGGTTTCACATGGAAATAAAAGCAAAGAAAACTACCACAGTCATCAGCTACAGCTACTAACTGCTGTCGCTTCCTGACAGCAGGAGCTGAATATCTTCCTGATAACTATTCACAGCTGTTTCTATCACACTGCCGATGTTTCACCATGTCATTATACTTTATTGTAAAAACAGTGTTTACAGCCGTTTGACGTTGAATCTGACCTCCTGCATATTGCCGTCAGTCAGATTCTGTGTGCTTACTCTCCTCCCTCTGCTGTCTCTCGTTTTCTTTAACACAAATGTCAGACTGTGTGTGTGTGTGTGTGTGTGTGTGTGTGTGTGTGTGTGGGCGTGTTTGTGTATGGACAGAATAATTGCCAAGTGCCAGCAGTCCTTAGTAAGACCAATTTTAAACCAGGACCTCACTTAAACCCTTTTTATCTATCCCTACTTCTGTCTCTGTTCATTCATTTGGAATCTTCAGCCTCCTTGGAAACAAACAAATGGGGAGAGTGCTTTTAACCACACACACACACACACACACACACACACACACACACACACACACTTGAGGGCCTGGCGGCATTGATTTGTTCTGTTGCTCTGGTCCTTTTTGCAATTCAGCACCTTGATTTGTGCTTGTGGGGACACCAAGTCAGAGGAGATGTTAATTTGATTTAGCCACTGGCTTCTGTTGCATCAGGGGAACGCCTTAACAGCAAATTAGATATCCAGCTGATATTATGGCTGCTGTTAAAATCCGGCCTCTCTTTGCCTCGGTCTGTTCGCTCTCTTTCCATCTTCTACTGAGACATAAGACTGTCTTTATTTCTCTTGAGTCATTTTGTCCCCCAGTCTTTTATTTATTTATTTTCATGTCTTTCTGTTCTTAGTGGCTGGGAGAAAGTTTCAAAGCTGTAGCCTGGGTGACACACACACACACACACACACACACACACACACACACTGATGTCTCTGCTGAGAATGCTTCAAAGCGAGCATTTCATCTTCCTCCCGATTCACCTCTTTAGATCATTTCATAGAGAAAGTGACAGGTCCTGTGGCCTTTTGTAAAGCAGTTGTCCCTAATCCTTTAACCTGTGACACACTCTCTCTAGCGCTCTCTGAAACACACACACACACACACAGCTTGTGTCTCAGTCTGCAAAATGAATAACTTTGTAAAAAGATTTATTGGCAGTTTAAGACCAATTTAAATAAACAAAAGCTAGAAAGTTCCAAACCAATTAAACTTCCACTATAAGCAAAATTATTAAATTCATTTTAAATATTAAATTATAAAGGGACACGTAATTCACCTGTGAGACAAAAGAAAAGCATTTCCAACGCTCCACTGTAGCTTGTTGTGTAGCCTTCCTATCCCCGTGTCTTTATTTAGTATACTATGAGGGGACCCCTGGGGTTGTCTGATCAGCAGTCTTCTTATAATTCACCTCACTGTTTGGTTGACAGGTTGCTCATCAGTGCCTTCTACTAATACTTCGTTGCTTCTAGCCTATAAAGTCCAAGCACTGTCATTGCTCTTTCCCTGCAGGCGCCTCTTCTCCTTCCTCCTCGCTTACTTTTTTTTGTTTTATGCATTTTATAACATTCACACGCCATTTTCACTCCTAATGCCAAACCTACGCTACTCACATTACTGATGTACACAACCATTCCTTTTCTGTCAGGTTATAACAACTGCAACTAGTAGTCACCGTGGTCACAAATCATGCACTGGTTTAGGAGCGGTTTCATAGTATTGTCACATCAGATGAGAAATCTTTACCTTTTGTTTTATGTAAAAGCTGCAACAGTAAATCAAATGATTACATGTGAGGTGAAAGTCGTCTCTTGTAGTGACAAACTCCAGTTCCCCTCAGCTCTACAGAGCATGTTAGTGTCTCTCAGCTCATCGCTTTGGTTTTACAGCATGCAACTATACTGTTCTGTTCACTCTCCCGGCACTCTTCAGCCTCGTTTCCAGACACACAGCTGTTTTCAGGGAAAAAGCTCCAATAAAATCAAGTGTTCTTCCAAACAGCACCTGCACAGAAACAAACAGCAGACAAGAGTTACCAAAGAAGAGGATGTGGACCGGACGTGACTCAGAATGAATGCTAATGTGTGTCTGTCTGCTGGTTAGCTAACGGGTTCGCCATACTTAGAAGTTAATAATGTGTGATGATAATGTGCTGTATACATCTTGTTACTGCTGCCCCCAAGTGGCCAAAAAGTCAGTGAATGGCGGTTTAAGACATAAAGGTTATGTAATCTAAAACATATTATATACCTGTAACGTTCCTGGTTTGATTCCATCAACATCTTACTGTAAACTTTCCAATAAATGAAATGAAAATGAAAAATATCCTACTCATTAAAAAGATAAAACATGACAATTACAGAGTTGGATTGGTTACATCTGCTGCCTAAATGTTGTGCAAACCACAACAGACAGTTGCACATCAAACGTGTCCTCATAATGAATTATTCTATTAATAGAATAGAATAGTAAGTCCTGAGTCATTATTGGATGTCGACACACTGAAAACAGATCACACAGTGCCACAAATCACCAGAAGTGCATTTGGCACACCACCGACGCACCGGGCACTTGACTGCAATCTTTGCAGGGTTCAGGGAACTATTGCCCTCCGTCTCTGTGGATAGTTCATATAATTCATGTAGTTCTGACAGAGACCTTCCTAAATCAAATAAACCCATTCAGTGCATATTGGTCCTACCCATTTCTCTTTGATATTAATCATTTACAGAGTAAAACATTTATTCACATCAAAACCCCATTTTTATAGCCATTAAGGCACCGAAACAAAATATTCAAAGTCTGTACTTGACTGAATTAAGGGTTGATTCTCACCAAAATCAACTTTTAGGAAGTTAGGAAGGTTCTGTCTTCTTGGTTTATTTAATCCTTATTACCATGGAAAGGGACCAGCTCAGGTATGTCTCCTCCATCTGCAGCACTTCATCTAATTTGGGTACAGTGATTAAATCTTACACAACCAGAACCAGGCTTTACCGAAATAAGTACAGGAACGTCTGTGCACATCACGCTCCTGGCTGTGATTCAGTACTCCACACAACTTTATAATAATATACAACTTTATGAACAACATTCTGAGGAAAGCAGTGGTGACCAGGGTTCACACAGCTCCAGGTTTTCTTTTCGCTCTGCCTCACTGGACGTCCTTTAGGATAGCACTTTTCCCATTCAAGTTTTTTTGACATAACAAATAGAAGGAGGTTGAAAATGCAGACATTTCAGGTGGAATATTTGCTGCTTTATTAAAATGACCAATTTTGTTCAGTGCTCGCAAACTGTTGGCTAGTTGGTTTTTTTACAGCTAAAATACAACTCGAATACTTTCAGCATATCCCACATGTCTTAAGAAGAAAATGCTAAATTAAAGTGGATCAAGTGACTGTGAATTTTGTCTGTCACAATCGTTCTTTCACCAAGTGCTGTGAGTGCTGACACGTAGCCATAAAAACACCCATCTGCTTCCCAGTTAGATGAACCATTGCCAGTCAACTGGATTAATTGCAATATGTCCCCAAATGTGCCAAAGTCCAGAAACACATCCCCACCCGCACAGAGTTTAAGAGGCGACAGAAGACACCCAATAATGTTCCAGTCAAAGGTAGTTTAAGTGTTCTGCAGACTTCTGGTACACACACTGTCTCCAAAAAGATCTCAAGAGCCTGACAATTAATCTAAGAGCGTGTGTGTGTGTGTGTGTGTGTGTGTGTGTGTGTGTGTTTAGTTAAATGGTGCTATCAATCTTCATTGAGCTCTTTCAGGGGACAGGACACTACCTTTCTTTCTCTGCCTAGCACATGTCCATCTGTCCCCGTCAGAGAGTGTGAGAGACACAAAGGGAGAGAGAGAGAGAGTGCGCTTGTGTTTGGGTGAAAATGTGCGTGTGTGTGCGTGTGTGTGTGCGTAAGTTTAGTCAAGGCCAAAACAGAGTGCCAGCTTAATTGGCCTTGGCCGGGCAGGGGGTGTTATGGGGGAGTCAGGCTGTGAGTGTGTGTGTAGTTATTATGAGGACTGGTACGGGATCCCATATTAACACCCCTTCATCTTCGTTTCGTCTCTATTACATGCCAGTTTTCTATCTATCAGGAGGCGATTAGCCTAGCTTAGCACAAAGACTGGAATCACAGAGCTGTCTTTGCTCTCTCTAACATTCAGCCATCTGCCTACCAGCACCTCTAAAGTCCATTTGCCACGGTTGTTTAATCAGTACATGTAGAGACTTGTAGGAGGACAGTTTGTAGTTTTAGGGGGAGTTATGCAGCGTAACTATTTCTGCAGTTTCTTCTGTCGTGTAGGGATCAGTAGAATACAGTGACATGAGGCACAGACAAAGTGAATCACACTTTAACATTAGTGTGTTTATCATTACAATGTAGAAAAGGCAAAACAAATGTGGCCATATTGTTGACAACAGGCCTATTGGGAAGGGATTAGTTTTCCCTTCCCACTGACATGCTAAAGTAATAATTACCCCAGCATGTGAGTGATTTTAATCTGAATTCAGCATGTCAGTGATTCTTACACTGTGTTTGCTCTGGCCTGTTATTAAAATGCAGGTGCAAACAACCCAAAGTTAAATAAGCTCAAATTGGCATTTCTGAGACTCAGTCGTTGGTAAAAATTGGTGTGTGTGAAACTGAAATTCCCCGATCAGTTAAGAGCCACACTTTTATCATGGGATATAAAAGTTTTAATTAGTTAACGTAATGTATCGATTTATTCATTAATATTATGTATTTGTAGATTTTGTAGTAGTGGCTACAAAGACTTTGGCGAATTGCACTTAATCCACATCACTGTCTTCATACCTCAGAATGATTCCCCTCATAGTTTTCTGAGCAGGCTCATCATTATTTTATTAGAGGACTCTAAAATGAAATGCAGAGAAAGCAGCCATTCCACAGCCTCCGGTGCTGTGATCTTTCTGTCCAAATGGGCTGTTTTCGTCAGTGGGCCGTGAGAGGGGATTTTCAGCTGTGTTGGGAGGCAGTGTGCTGTGACTGATTCAAATACACAGCGGACATCTGCACTGGTCCTGACACACAAACACACACAGCGGGAGTGAGGCTGGTGTGTTCTGAGTGTCCCCATACACACAGAGGATATATATTTGGCCTGCTGATCTAAACTACATGTTATTCTCTCTCTCTCTCTCTCTCTCTCTCTCACACACACACACACACACACACACACACCAGCTTTTGCTTTATGATGCAGAATATAACGTGGCAGAGTTCAGTTCACACTGCAGGTACAGTTCAGTTTTATATTACAGAGAACATCATCACACTCTACTGCATGTGTGTGCACATGAGCACAAAAGAGACAGAGAGGTGAATAAAGATGTGTACATGAAAAGGTCATGTGTAGTGTGTCCACAGGGAAATAACTGTACATCAGACAGAGATGCAGCGCAGAAAATAGAAACATAATGAGGAGGTTGGGGTGTAGCATGTAACAGCCTGAAGTGTAGCTCCTGGGGAGGCATTGAGAGGAGGTGAGTACGATAGTGGATTGTATTTAAGTATGTGGTCAGAATGAATTTGGCCTGTACATCAGAAAATGCAGGCAATGAGAGGTTTGTATTTGACCTTTGGTCTCCCAATAGTTTTATTAAATTGATGTTAATGAATCATAATTCACTCAAATCAAAGGGCACAGCAGGTTCCATCTTTAATTTCAATTACCCTCTTGATCACCAGTACATTCACTTACAAGCACGCACGCGTGAAACATATTTTTACTGATGGGCTCAGTATAAATGTGTGTGCATGACTGTGTATGTGCTTGTGCTTACACACTTTCCTTCAGCCTTTTCTTTCCAAACATTTGCAAGTTACTAAACATGAAGCTGATGAATTCTGTTTCCTTCTTAACAAGGAAAAACACAATTTCTCTTCTAATTCAGATCCAAACAAGCTGCTAGGAAAACAAAATCAAATTTGTCTGATTACACTGGACTCAGTCGCACCACAACTACAACAAAACATTTAGTCAATTCTTTCCCATGGATCAATGAGGACATTCAAAAAACCTTCAAAGAGCATGCAGGAGAACAGAAGACTCATCTACAATCAAAAAATACAATCATGTTTCTACCAACTAAGGAATATTATATAGAGAAAATGATTCAAGCTTTTATTTCCCCACGCCTGGGCTGTTGTGAGGTCTTTTACCTGCCAGAGATGTAGCTGAACCTCCATTCCATTTTTGTGCTAAGCTAGGCTAAATACAGCCCAGAAAACTAATTCTGATCAACACTCTCAATTGTCTTCTCAACTGGGTGACTTAGCGCTTAAAACCAGATCACCAACAACACTTGAATCATGCAACATGTTTAAGTAAACCCGAACATGAATTGGAAGAGTGAGAAGAAACTGGGTTTACTTTACTTTCATTGGGGCACCGGTTTGTTCTCCAACCTGGAGGCAAGGGGAATTTCTTTCTCCCTCCGGTGTGAATTGAGAGTATGAGAGACATACACTAGAAATATTGAACTTTTCTGGTTAATATTTAATAGCATCAGTTTAACTACTACAAACCTTAAGAGTGCCTGCGGGTGTGCAGCACAAAAGAGATCTGGTCAGGCTTTGTAAGACAAATGGGTAGTTGCTGCACTATCATCTGCTGGCGGAGGCATTTCAGAGGGCAGAGTTCACATTCACGACGATCTCACACCTCTTCATCTTCATTTTGTAAGTGAAATATTGTTTTACTATTTCATCTTTGTTGTCATCTTCTCAACTACTGCAGGTTCACCAGAGTGTCATTCACACTCATTTCATCTCCATTATTGTTGACAATCTATGGTTTGTTGACATTATGAATTATTGAAGTGAAAGGAAACACATTTCTTAGAAACAAGCAAGTGGTTGAACCAGGAAACCTACACAAAATAGTACCATAAGGAGGGAAAGCACAGTGTGTGTATGATAAATGTGTAATATCAGGTTGCATTTAATTGTAGTTGTTGATATAATAATAATTTCCTGTGGTCTTTAATGTGTGTGTGCGGCTGCGGCTGCGAGGCTTTGCAGCTTTACTGCAGCAACATGAACACTGCACAAGGAAACACACACGTCCGGCCTCCACTAATGTTAGAGGGACAATTGGATGAGTCACAGCTGGCATCTCATACTCACATACCAAGTCTAGCCTGTCACAGTCAGCACAAACACTGGCCACAAGCACAACACGGGCTCACTGTTAGGCACACAGAGCGATGACACACCTGCCCTGTGTGTCGGCGACACTCTGCTGGCTGCCAGACCGAAGCAGCCTTTCCACCTGGTGTATGTTTCGCATTCAAATGGAGTCAAAACATGAGAATGAGTACATAAACATAGGTGTGTCAGGTGAATATGGCACACAGTTGCGCCTGACAGTAAAAGTAGTCTCTACAGTGAAACCCACATAGACTGCCGTGGCCTCTACAACTGGCAGGAAACTCTTTCATTTGTGCACTGCATCGCTGGATGGAAGTTTAACGGTTTAAAATAGACATTTTAAGTCTTGGCCATAACATCTACATTACATTACATTTATTTCATGACAAACTCCGCCCAGCTGATGCGACACCAGTGTACACCGGGAAGGTAATAAAGTGGAGCCAGTCTTGTGCTGTTGTTGCAGTAAAAAAAATAAAAACTGAAGTGTAGACAACAACAGCAAGTTTGATGACTTGATCCCTGTCCTTCATGATTAATTGATGTCTTAAAATGTAAAAGTTAAGTATGGAAACGTGAAGGTAAGAAGGATAATGTCTCCATATAAGACATTGAGATGGCACTCCTCATAATAAGAAGTGGTAGACATTGGACCTGAAAATGTGATAGTATAGCAAAGTATATCCCTTATTTAAAGCCATACTAAAAGATACCACCTGGTTGTGTAATAAAAAGGAGCCATGAACTTGAAATGTTTTGTAGGAGAAATTAGATTTGCATCGGTAAAGACATTGGAAATGATCCCTTCTGGTCACCGCCTGCTGAAGGGAGAAGGTCTGAGAGCCAAAACCATCTTGGTCAAACAAAGTCCCCTTTTAAATCAGCCCTAACCTGAACACCACATCAGGGGATAGCTTGTATGCATATTCTATTTTCTCACATCTTAACATTAACACACACATTATTAAATGCTTAGTTTCTCTTTAAGTAGAAGGAGGGGTTAAAGTCTAACTCTTAGATTGGTCTTTAAGTGACAGACACTATGTCCTGTTGCAGCTCTTCAGTCACAGTTATTTCAAACCCCCTAATGCTGAAAGAAAACTTGGATCTAAGGCAAAAAAGAGTGAAAGCAGAAGGGAGAAATAACGAAAGAGGTGAGGAAAGGGAAAGTAAAAGAAAGAAACTGGCAACAGAATAGAAAAGGTCAGCTGAGCCTTCACCAGAAGAAAGGAAGAAAGAAGGAGGAAGGACTGGGAGAATGTAATGTGGTGGTAAAGAGAAAACTAAGCAGGTACAGGTCTACATGTGGAACATTCATATGGAAAAGGACAACAGAGAGAAACAGAGGATGATAGAAAGCAGCCGGGCTGTACGGTCCAGTGGCTGACTGCTGCTGACAGGAGGGAGGGAGGAAGAGGACAGGATTTTCCACTCTCTGAGAAACAACAGATACATAAAAGTAAATTAATAACGCAATGGGCCATCTGCTCCTTTTCTGACCTCAAGTCCCACTCTGAGATTTGAAGCCTCAGTCTGGAGCAGCTTTATGTTGCCCCCTTGCTGAAACAGTGTTGCGGCTCGGGGGGGGGGGGGGGGGGGGGGGGGGG
>JAVQJD010093431.1:0-11666 GCA_036023655.1 Nannoperca australis | reverse complement strand
CCTGTACATTTACATCACGCAGTACTCCCTTGTTAGAAACACTAGCTAGAAGACTGCTGCCACCCGTGTAAAGTTTCCACTGTTATATTTAGATAGAAAGCTAGGTTTTGTGTTTATGTTTTTGGCTTATAAAATAGGTTCTAGCTTAGACTGGTTTTGTTGTGTTAATTTAACTTCTTTTGGCAGAGTCTACCCGTCCCATCCTCCCCCCCTTCATATTATTTGTATTTTGTGTTGCGTAATAAGACATTATTGTAAAATTGATCACCCCTGGGACTCAGTGACTGTTTTGTTTATATTGTTGCCAGCACTTTCCTGTCACCACCGGAAAGAGGACGTAACAAAGGCTAACAGAACATCGCGACCAGTTAACGCTAACCAATGAGAACCAATTAAGAAATAAATTCCCACACCAAGAAAGAATGAGGGATTTGTTCCATCTTAGTGCAACCACTGAAAGAAATGAATCACTTCTTTAGACAGGAGCTTAGCGTAGATGGGATTTGCACAAGTATTACTAAATAAACTAATTACAAATAGTTTGTCTGGAAACAAAAGAAACCTTCTTCTTCTGCTGCGATTAGCAAAAAAGCAAGTGCATTAGTCCTTAACTAAACATATAATACACGGTAGAATTAAGAAAGTGACAACCATAAATTAAATTGACTGCAAACTGTCAACTTTCTACATTCCTGTTGCTTTGTCTTGGTCCCGCTCTGCCCACAGCTCCACACCCCTCTGGGTAAACTGTCCATGGCTTTGTGGCAGGTATCACCTATCGAGTCTTGCGTAACGCTCCACTCTGGCTTGGCTCCCTTCCAGCTGCATTCCCTCACATCACAGTGATTCATCGCCAGGCCCTCCTTGATCCCTATCGCAAATAGGCCCTTATCAGTCAAGAACCCCCTCTTGAGAAATCCATCCTTTTTTCATATGCGCCACTCGCTCGTAAAGGAATTCCAATAAGACGGTGTAAATCAAGGCTAACGCTGCCCTGTTCTCAAGGCTCCGGCAGAGTCAACATGAGCCTGGCGGTGAGCCTGAAAGCAGGACCGTGTTGTGAAGCGGCGCTTGTAAAAGGAGTTATTTGATTTGGCTGGCTAGGCACAACCGGTATGGTTATGTTCAACATTCTTAAGCTAATGGTCCATGTTACAGCTAGTCTGCCCTCGGGGGGAGTTAATGGGGGGAGCGGATAAAAAAATGGCAATACTTCGAAACTCTTTATTATGCTGTATCAACCTGTGTGTTGACCTGTGAAAAGATCTAGTACAAGTACACACACAATGATACTGAGTGGGGCCACAAAATGTGATGTGTGGCCAGAGGGTTTGTGATTGGATAAGCACAGTGCATCATTGTGTTTTCCATAGATTAAACACTCCTTCATCTTGGATTTGATTAGTTTGTGCTGCTCTTTCACAGCTTTCCACAGCACATTGTCATTTTCAGTGTGTGTTACGTATGTTTATGTGCTTTCAGAGGGTTCAGTGGTTGATGGGTCGATGCCCATATCTGCAGTTCAGATCTGGGTGGGGAAAGTAAGAGAGCTGCACTTTTAATCCCTGGCAGCTCTGCCTGCTTAGCAGCCAGAGGTCAGACTGTGCGTGTAACTGTGATTGTGAGCAGGGCGTTTTAGTGAAACAACGTTGTGTAAATAAAGGTTTTATAAAACAGCTTGACTTGGATGGAGATATTTCTTTGATGATAATAAAGGTAAATGCAACTGCAATCACCTTAGAATTAAATGTGTGAAAGATAAACATACAATAAAGCCAAAAGTTTATTTCAGTTAAAGGAAAAGGAAAAGGGTAAGATGATAAGATGATGTCTGCCATAACAGTTTAACCTTTAAGCTGTTCCATTTTTCCTTTATGTAACTTTAAAGGTTGTTAAAATCATTGTAATCCACTCTGCCTGAATATAATATATATATTCTGTTTAAGTGTGTTCTAGCTCTTTATTGAAGTTATATGTTAACACTGAGTGAAATAGTTAAACCCCAGAATTCATGTCATCAGAAGGAAATACTCCTTTTTATACACAATCCCTCAAAATACAACCTGGAATATTTGGTACTTTTGAAATCTTTGCAATCAGTATGAAGGTGCTGTGAATTCAAAAAGCATTAGCTTGTAATGGCTGGCAATCCAGTATGTCAGAGAGGTTTAAGAGGTTACACGACTATTTAACAGCAATTTCTTTACCAAGACTTGGAGTCAACAGCAGTCAAGAATGGCAGCAGTCAGTGAAAAGATATCTCCATCAATGGGACTCTAAAATCTAACAGGAACAACATTAGGTGAGCTTTATTTTCTAAAAGGGCTGTCGGTTAAGAAGAACTGCATTCTGAACAATTTTGTAAGCGAGACTTGCAAAACAAAACGTATAACTGCATCATCAAGGTGCAAGCATCTGCACGTTTTTCATTAAACCCATGGTACTGAGGCAGGTGTCTCTAACCTGCACAGATTCAACCAGAGAGGACTATCTCACCACTGAAATCAGCTGCTGCTGCGGCTTTGATGCCCTCAAATACAACCATCACTCTGCCTTATTTCTTTGTGTTGCATGTCTGCCAACAGCAATCTGACTTGTGTCACTTCCAGACACCATCTATTACTGTTGCAACACTTTGACAGAGGCAGCATTAGACGCATTCCCTGTTATTCCACGCTGACAGCCCGAATGCAAGGGTTGGCGGCTGGCCAGCATCACTCACTGAGCGCGGAGGTTTGCGAAACACACCTGTGCTTTTTCTCACATGTAGTTTTCTCAACTATCATTCATCATTTAGACGAGTCTTCAACGCTCGGCCGTGCAGGAGCAGTGTAGACAGAAGTTACACCTCAGACCAGAGGACTGTCAAACACTCCACTCTGTTGATATAATAACACTATCTGGACAACAACTCCCAAATAAAATGCCAAGTGCCCAAAGCAAACACTGTGGCGCTTCCACTGAGCAAGTCATTTAGAAAGTGACTGAAAAGAAAAAGCTGTTGTGTTGTGGCCATAAATATTCTTCTATGACTAGTTCTTAAAAAGGTTAAAAGTCTTCAGTTTCTACTTCAGAGGCAAATATTGTAGCTTCCACTCCATTACATTTACTTGACAGCTACTTTTTCAGCTACAGTTACTTTAAAACCACAGATTTCCAGCCTTTCTGTCCTGTTGGGTCCCTTGTCACATTTCAGATGTCAGTGAGCTGTTAGCAGAGTCACTAATAATTGTTTCCCTTTTCTTCTTTCTTCTTGCCAATTAAAGGAAACTAGTGACAAATTAAAACCAGAATAAATGACTGGAAGATCTCAACTCAATTCAACACCTACTGGGAATTTTGGAGCGACTTGATGGACAGCGCTCTCTGCCACCTTTATCAAAACCCCACACGGGGATGAATCTATACCAAGAAGACACAAAGCTGTCATGTGCATGGAGCCCATTGCTTTATCTCTTTTTAATACTATCCCTGATCGCCTGTAGTTGTTTGGGGATGTTTGAACTTCTAATATCTTTCAGTGTAAAGTTGCCTTGTCTGCAACTCCATCCTGAAATACAACAAAGTACTTTTAACAGACAGTTTGTCATCATCAGACAAAGATGATATATAGCTGGTCCCAATGCCAAACTTTTTACTGGCCTGTTAATGCTTCCAGATGCTACACTGGTACACAGGCAGCCTTGAAATGAAGGTAAACTGAGGCCGGCCTTTGTTTCACTGCAGATTAAAAGTCCTATCATATCACAACTGGCCAGAAATGAAGTGTGACTTCTTAAGTTGAATGTGTCCGAAGCATTCATTGCACAAGGAAAGATAGAGATGTGGCTCTCAGGTGTGCCAGTGTTTACTCTCAGAAAAAGTCCACAACACAGGGTTTTAAACTTCTTTTAAAAACTCAAGGGTCATGAAACTCACTCAGCACATTAACCACCACATATCTTTTCATTTAACACAGAAGCTTCAATCACACCTTGATAAGAGCAAGCATCAGTCCTGCTCAAGTGTCCTTGAGAAGCTCTGCCAACTGCAAAGCAGACCTGTGCCCAGATTTCTCCCTAAGGCATCAGTGGAGTATTACAAAGGAGCGAAAAACACCAATAATAGCAGATAAGAAGCGTTTCCAAACCACGAGCGACATACGTGGAAGCTCCACTTGACACCTGGTTAACCCTTATGTATCATAGATCTGTGAAACATAACAGTAAAGGCTCGGGAATCCTCTGGGGTTTGTTTATCTCCTGAAATATAAAGAAAGGAAAGAGAACTGAACATATTGCTGTGAAGGTGCATGAAACCATCTTACATCTCCTTCCTCCAATTTTATTGTAAAATCTTAACTCCTTTCTTGCTCTAAAGAATTACAAACTCGGTGTAGCTGTGTAACGGCTGGCGCTTCACTGACACTTGACCTGAAAGTGTAACTTTAGTTATTGTGTTTTGGACTGTGAGAACTGTCAACACCCATCTGCAACGGGCTCAGTATGCTCCAATAATATCAGGTTGTGCAAAGACGTTTGACCACGTCTAAAGGCGAAAGTGGTTTTACCTCTGGTCACTCTCCAAGAACTCTGTGTCTTTTGGGTGTAATTTGTATTCTTGACCCCATGAATGGGGGAATGGGGATAAGGGCACACTTTTGAACCATCTTTCCTCGTGGGCATTCATTGTGGTGCACTCAGTTGTACTCACAAAAAAGTGATGAAAGTAGTCGTGCGAAGAAGATAAAATATGAGTTTTAGAGAGGAATTTCAAACACACCGCCTCACAATCACTGCGTAAAGTGGGCATGATGAAAATGGATGAAAGCCATTTCGCGATCGTAAAAAAAGAGGTTTCCGCCGCTGTTACACGATCCTACAAGCAATTCCTTTTAAGTATACTGAAGTCTTCACATCCCATCTTGTCATTCTCCACATGGGTTTTAATTTTTTGTAAATATGAAGGAGGACTTGAGTTGGACTTGACTTCCTCCAGGTCTCTAACAGAACCGTGCGTCGCCCGTAACCACTGCTGCCCAAACGGTGCGTGACGGCGCTGAATTTGAAAACGGTCTTTGAGAGACTTGTGAGAGGGGTCGAGCTCGGCTTGAATGAATTTCCTCCTTCTGCACTTTGGATGTTGTGGGTTTGATTGATGGCATTTTTCAACTCGGTGAGGACCAGGAAATTGCATCACAAAGTGAACGAATTGAGTCGGCGTGACGACGGGTGTGTTATCTCTGCCTCCAGTGTGTCGTCTTTTGTGTGTGTGGGGGGTGTTTCAAGTGCACATCCCAACTCAAATGTGCATGTTTGTCAGAGTGTGTGTGTGTGTGTGTGTGTGTGTGTGTGTGTGCTTCACTTATGTGCATGAATGTCTATGTCCGGGTGTGTTCGGATGTGTGTCCTTGTCTGTTGTAGGACTAGATATGTCTGTGTGAATGCCCCGGATTGTGTGTACTGTATATATGTGTGTACTGTAAATGTGTGTGTGTGTGTGTGTGTGTGTGTGTGTTGGGGGGGGTGGGGGTGGAAATGGGTCATGCCTAATCAAGGGAAAAGACATCTCTATCAATGTCTGCTCTCGACAGATGATAACCTAAACAATGATCTCGCCTGACGTCTTCTCATTCATTCATAATGCTGTTTGCTCACTGACTGAAGCCGGGGAGCGTGGATCTGATCTGGAGATAAATCACAGCAGATACAGTTGAATTTACAAAGCTTCCTCCTGGGTGAAGATCCCACATGCTCCTTAAACTCAGCTAAAGCATTTCCCATTTGCATTTCAGGGATTTAGCCGCTGTTCTTACCAGCTGAGTGAGTGTGTGCTGTGTTAGAATAAATGGAAAGGAAATCTAAAGGAGCAAATGGTCAGGTGAAAGGTCAGAGCCACGGCACATAGATAAAAGAGGTAAAGGATGATACTAATATAATAATAAATAATAAGGAGGAAAATGTGACAGCAGTTTTGAACAAGGCAGAAGGAAAGTTAGTTGCAGGCTGTGGAAGATCGCACTCTCACTGTTAGATATGATCACTTTACAATATTCAGAGCATTTTGTTATATGTAATTCAATGGTTTTCTATTCCACTTGTATTAACGTCATGTCCCTTATTTGGTTGCTTCATATTCCGGTTTATTTTCTGCTGCTGCCTGTGTAACAATTGTTTTCTCTGTCACATCGCAAATGGATTTCTGGATTCCTGTATTATTATCCAATGCTGAAGCAAGACTGCGTTCCACAAAGAAGCCGTGGTTGTTTGATTTTGATGGACTGACACATAATCCTGTAGTGTTTAGTCCCTTTGTTGTTCCTGTTTTCCACAGGAGAAAGCAAATTTACCACAACAGAACAAAACTGACTAAGAAATTCCTATTAGAGTTGTGATAATCAAGGCATCAGTGTTGAAAAGTGTTCTCTTGAACTCATTTAGAGGATCCAGTTTGGAAAAAGTTACATTTCTTTAATCCTTATAAGCTTGTTAAGCTTGTTAGGGCCCATACTTTGTAATGTTTATCTTCCTCTACTCTTGATGTAAAAATTTACATTGTTTTACCTTAATGCAATAACATTAAGATCACACACATCTTCAAAGTCAAGAGTGACACAATAAAGTCAGAGACTTAGTTGCATCGTGGTCCTTGATGTTCAGATGTGAGTCCAGGTGATGAGGTGATATCATATGATGTATGATTGATTTGAATACAGTGATTCTCAGGTGTATATAGTCTGTGACCCTAAAACTATATAGAATTATAAAATAACATTAGAGAAAGAAAAACTGTTTAAATGAAGAAAAAACTAAATAAATGTAGTGGAAATTGTTACGGCCACCACCAGCACACACACGTCCATCAACACAAAGAAACCAAGCAACACTGCACATTAACCAAATGTGGGAGTCTGGAGACCTGGCCAAACATAAATAAAGATGGGGAAAGTCTTGGCCAACCACATAGGGGCTGTCACACCCAGAACCCCCCCACCCCCACCCCCCATCTACCAATCCACACAACTACACTACAAACAAAAGCTGTGAAAATTGGACTACCAGACCTCCATCCTCAAAACAAAGAACAGAACATTAAACGGTAAAATCTCCTCCCCCAACCTCCCTTAAACATGGGCAGGCCATCGCTTAATTCCCCAGTCAGGAACACCTGAGAAGAGGATAAAGAGAGAGAAAGAGGGAGAAGAACACAAGAGGGGGGAGCACAAAACAGAAATAATGGTGTGGTTTTTTACATCTATCGTTTCAATCATTTTGCGACCTTAAAGATTTACCTTGTAACCTCTTGGGGGATAATTAATACACAATATCAAATCACAGCACAGTCATGTAGTTTAGTGCTTTGGCCATAAATAATAAATGCAGTGATCTTTGTTTTTAGAATCCATAAATATTTCTCTGCCATAATTTATACCCAAGAACCTGTTATCACAGGGGCCTACATCATTTTATAAAACATATACAGCAAGTGACAAATGAATGTCCCTTCACAATGTCTTTAAAGTTAATCTATCAAGCGGACGGTGAATGCCCCACCCTGAACTGAACAGATCAGCACTTTCCTCCCCAGTCCTGACTTTCTGGATGTCGTGTCAGCAAAGTACCGCCAACTGTGTCAGGGATTACACACTGCGTGCGGCTGCCCAGCGCCACAAATTCTTAGACGGCCGTTATATTGGGCCTTGAACCCCCTATCCCCCCACGCCCCTCTCCGTCTCATCTGACAACACCCCCTCCCCCCTCCACAACTCCCCAAGCAATGCAGCTTACTATTTTTGGCCTCTGGGCCCAATGCTTGACATACTAATTATATAACAGCGATGCAGGCTCACTTTTTGCTGCTCCATTTCTTTTCTGTGCCGTAGTTTAGTGTTACAATCTTTCTTCGTCAGCACACGGCTCCGCAGAGCTCCATGTGGGCTCCTGCTCCTCGTGGAGATTTACATACAGTGTCTGTGGCATGGTGGGTGTAGAGGTGGAGTATCTGCATTGGTTCACACATAGACACGTACACTGGTAAAACATTTTCGGCTGAGTGATTCCTTTTGCATAAAATAAATCAGGTGTCAGAAAAATCTAATTTAGTTTTCTATAGATGTTAAAATGGACTTCTTATCAAACATACTCATGCTAAAGCTTAATTCTCTCTTTAAAACTTTGCAACACTTGGAAAATGCAGTGAATACACACACAAAGCCTAAAGATCAACATCCCAAAATGCATGATAATCTGTCACCATCATGTGTTGTCACAAAAATTTGCATTCAACAATATTATTCACCTTTTGTATATTTACCAGATAAATACATGAACTGAGGCATATTGAAGCCAAAGGGCTGTGGATAGTTTTCAGTCACAGCTCTGATGCGAAAAGTAGAAAATTGGTCCATTTTACTCTTAGAAAATGATGGGAGATTTGGAAGCATATTGCAGCACCTTTATCACTTGAGGTAAATGTGCGTATGTGTTACTGTGTGAATAAGCTAGCCTGAGTTAATGCATGTGTACTGCACAGCTGGATATCTGTGTGTATGTGTGTCAGTGCTTTACATCCAGTTTGTGTGCCTGTGGGAGAGTGTGTGTGTCAGTTTACCAAATATTTACTGCACTTAATGATGAAGGATTGGAAATTTCTTAGAATTCCTAATAAAACAAACCAACCTTGAAGGTTTGGTTAAAAGTAATTGAGTTTCTGTTACTAGCAGAATTATCAGAATTCTGATTAGTTATTACAATGAGAAAAATCAACCCATCACTAATAATACTCTTATCTCTTAACCAGTTTCAGCCCATCACACCTTCAGTACATGACGGGATTGTCTCCCAAGTGAAATCATCCTCCAGATGTCATCACTATTACATTTAAAGAGGTATTTGCTACTCTTAGTTCTTTTGTATATTTATGATGTTGATTATTAACAGTGCCTTGATCAGTGATTTATTCCTAAAAGCACGTTGTTCATTCCCCATCTCTTTACAATCACCAACCAATCTCTTATCTCATTATCAGAAATAAAATGTGTTTGAGAACATATGTGAGCAGACGTATTTATTTCTATACCTCTTAATGTGTGTGCCTGCCAGATTGTATTTGCGTTTGAGCGTAGGTCATGCTTGTCAGTATCAATTTGAGTGCTACATATAGTTATATACATGTATGCATTGAATGTGTTAGTGTGTGTGTGTGTATGTGTGTGTGTGTGTGTGCAGCTAACAAGCAAGGAGGCAGCAGCTGACAGAAAACATTATTCCAATCATGCTTATCCCCCTCTTACAGCTAAAACCTGACATATCTGTAACATGAAGTAGTAACACACACACACATACGCTAACCCACATGCTCGAACAGAGGATTTGGACCACTGCTTTCATTGCTAGAAGCCCCTGCAGGATTTGACTCTGGACCCTTGCAAGGTGTTGTTATTGTTCTTCTCTTATTAATCAAATGTTTAATTTGGGCCGATGCCACATTATTGGCACAGACAATCAAAAGAGGCAGATTCTTTTGTGGAGCTTCCTGTCAAGGAGTGTCCTCTGGCCTTCTTATGTGTACTCTGTTGTTACATTTGGGACTGCGCTCAAGGATTTTGGAGTGTTTGTTGAGCACATTCCCCCCCCCCCACACACACACACACACACACACACACCCACCCACCCTTTCCCTACCCTACATCCCTCTTGCTTTCACACGGCGGAGCTACAAGGACAAATTGATTTCCAAATTGAAGCAAATTTGAAGCAGTAGTTTATATCAGCTCTGTGGGGATTATTCATTGTGTGTGTGTGAGATGCGTGTTTGCTGCCGGGTCACTTGATTTTTATGAAATGAGCGTGATGTTTTAAAATGCAAATGCAATCTCTGTGCATGAAATCTGAAGGAAATAGATTTTACACTGAAGACCTTTTTCTTATTTTATCAATTACACAACCCCCCTTATACAGTGGGAGAGCATATGAGACCCTGTTTATGCTAAATCACATGACGAGCAATGGTATGATGACATAATGTGTCCTTTGTTTAAAATAACAGTGGTGGAGAAAATGAATATGTTAGAAGTAAAAGTCCAGCATTTAAAATCTTACTTAGTTACTTACTTAAGCTCACATTTTAGTTCTGGTTTGGCCTAACTTTTTAGCTGCTAAATGTTAGCTTTGACCTGTTTGGTGCTGGGCAGAAAGCATATATAGTACTCACCTTGTCTGCTCAGGTGACTCAACCAAGCAGTCTATGCTAGGGGGATCAAAACAATGAGCTAAAATTGCTTTAAATACGTGGTTTCACATTATACAAAGTTATTTAATTCAATGTTAAAGAGGATCTGCAACTATTTTCTACATCACATTCTGTTTAGAGGTCTTGCGGAGTACTGTGGCATACGTTACAAAAGGCTGTGCTAAGTCTTGTTGTCTCAAGTGTCAGTTGAGACTGAAGATTAAAATGGAAATAAAATTGGGAGGCGGAGATTAGTGAACTCAACTTACCTGTTCAGCCGGCTCCACCCATCATCCGCTACTAGCATAACACACCCAAATCTCCAACTGAACCGTTGGCAGTGATGTTGCATTGTGGGTAATGTAGGCACCAAGTTTTGACAAGGAAGAAAATGCATGAAATAATTTTATATTTATTTATTCATCGTGAGTTTGACAATGTTCTAAGAGTGCAATGTTAAATCAGTGCAAAACTCTTTGAATCTCAAACAGAATTCAACCTGATATATTTGGCATCTGTGGAAACGAAAGAATTTATCAAATAAATCTTGGAGTTTCAACAAATCTTTCTTGTGTAATTTACATCAAAAAAGTAATTATGATACATGTCACATAACCCAGTTCATGATAAAAGAAATGATCTTTGTTTAATTACGGTTCACAAGATGTAACATGTATTTCAGAGTACAGCATGTGAGACTGCATGGAGGATACACAGTAGTATATGACCTGGTGTGATATGTTAAAATGCAAAACTGCCACATTTATCTCTCTGTACTTCCAGGCTGCATAATAATATCTGTAACAAACAGTTTTTTTAAACTGTGATTAAGTGTTTTAGTGTGGATTTCTTCCCAGAATGTTTGATGAGTGAATGTGATGAATGTAGGAGAGATGAAGGTGAAGGATGGTGACAGATGATGATAGATGAAGCTTTGGAGAGGGGGTTGAACCAGGGCAGGGCAGTACTGAAGAAACTACTGCACGGTTGAAGCATTTATGTCAGTAAATTCTTGAACAACAGCTCTCACGCATGTTGTTTTAGATTTATTTGATGTTGCAAAGAATCTTCTGTTATCATGCTTGGAAAACATGCTTCTCTTTGCAGCTGATTCAGAAATCATGCCTGTGACCATAGACCACACACGATCTGCTGTGCTCACCACTGTTCAATACCCGTGAAGAATGTTATCTATTCAAAACTGAATAGCAACGCTGAGGTGACCCAGTCAAGGTTGATGGGACTCCCCCTCCCTTCATACACACACACACACACACACACACACACACAGCGGAACAGGCAAAAACTAAAGATTCTGGTTGTAAACAGACTGGAAGCAGCTGAGTGTGAGGAATGGTTCTCTCTCTGTGTGTGTGTGTGTGTGTGTGTGTGTGTGTGTGTGTGTGTGTGTGTGTGTGTGTGTGTGTGTGTGTGTGTAGAAGCAGGTGCGTTTCTGG